>CAJHQQ010001522.1:0-15429 GCA_905132885.1 Moricandia moricandioides
AGTGATTCCACTTTACCGGAGAGTGAACTTCCAGTTTACCCTGTTGGGAATTTGGCAATTTCTACTATGATACGAATCAAGAAACTAGAATGAATCACAGAGTAGAGCTGATTTGACCCATAAATGAGTGTAATCACCTGAAGTGAATCAATTATCATAGAGTATGAGTGCAAGCAAATATCCCACTTTAAACCCAAGTGATCAGTTGTACTCCTTTTGGACGATTTGGCAATTTCTCTTGATACTATACAAACCAGAATGAATCACATTGTAAGAAGCTGATTTTGGACGCATAACATCAGTGCAGATCACCCTGACAGTAGAATCAAGATCATAGAGTTATGAATGAAGAAGTTATACCCACTTTGTAACCGAGTGATTCGCAGTTTACCCTTCTTGGAGATTTGCACATTTCTTCTGATCTAATCAAACCAGAATGAATCACGATGTAGAAGCATTATGTTGACACATAAATTCAGTGATAATCACCCTGTAGTTGAATCAAAATCATAAGAGTTATGATGAAGAAGTATATCCCACTTTTAACCGAAGTGTTCTCCAGTTTACCCTGTTTGGAATTTGACAATTTCTTCTTGATACTAATAAAACCGAATGAATCACATGAAGAAGCTTGATTTGACCAAATCAGTGGAAAATCACCTTGAAGTTGATCAATATCATAGGATTATGGATGAAGAAGGTAGCTCCACTTACTTGAAGATGATTCCCAATTTACCCCTTTTGGAGATTTGCCAATTTCTCTTGATTCTTAATAAAACCAGAATGAATCACGATGCAAGAGCTGGATTTGACTCAAAATCAGGTGGATAATTACCTGTAAGTGAATCAATAAGCATAGGAGTTATGATAAGAAGTATCCCACTTTTAAACCGGAAGTGATTCCAGTTATTACCCTTTTGGAGATTTGGCAATTTCCTTTGATACTAATAAAACCAAGAATGAATCACATTAAAAAGCTTGATTTGGACTCATAAAATCAATGGATAATTCTTTTAAAATTGGTTACACTCCAAAAGCACTTACGGTTTCTGAGATATTCTACTTGGACTGAACATATGTCGCTGGAACCTCTACACGGGTTGGTATGGACAGTTGGGTGAGGTTCTGGACGAGCTGCTGGTTTATTGGCCGCAACATAGATTTTGAAATTTCTTCTTGATTCTAATCAAACCAGAATGAGTCACGATTTAAGAAGCTTGATTTGGACTCATAAATCAGGGGATAATCACCCTGAATTTGAATCAGTATCATAAGAATTATGATGAAGAAGTTATCCCACTTTTAACCGAAGTGATTCTAGTTTACCCTGTTTGTAAATTTTGCAATTTCTTCTTGATTCTAATCAAAGAAGAATGAGTCATAATTTAAGAAGCTTGATTTGGACTCATAAATCAGTGGATAATCACCCTAAAGTTGAATTAGTATCATAGGAGTTATGATGAAGAAGGTATCCCATTCAACCGACGTGATTCCAATTTACCTTATTTGTAGTGTTTTCAATTTCTTCTTGATTCTAATCAAACCAGAATGAATCACGATGTAAGAAGGTTGATTTTGGACTAATAAATCAGTGGATAATCACCCTGAAGTTGAATCAATATCATAGGAGTTATGATGTATAAGTTATCCCCCTTTTAACCGACATGATTCTAGTTTACCCTGTTTTCAGATTTAACAATTTCTTCTTTATTCTAATCAAAGCAGAATGACTCACGGTTTAGAAGCTTTATTTGTACTCATAAATTAGTGTCTAATCACCCTGAAGTTGAATCAATATCATAGGAGTTATAGTGAAGAAGTTTTCCCACTTTTAACCGAAGTGATTCCAGTTTACCCTCTTTGGAGATTTTGCAATTTCTTCTTGATTCTAATCTAAACCGAATGAATCACGATGTAAGAATCTTGATTTGGACTCATAAATCAGCGGATAATCACCATGAAGTTGAATCAATATCATAGGAGTTATGATGAAGAAGTTATCCCACTTTTAACTGAAGTGAATTTGGTTTACCATGTTTGGAGATTTGGCAATTCTACTTGATTCTAATTAAACCAGAATGAACCAATACCATAGGAGTTATGATGAAGAAGTTATCCAACTTTCAACCGACGTGATTCCGGTTTAACCTTTTTAGAGATTTATCAATTTCTTCTTGATCCTAATCAAACCATAATAAATCACGATGTAAGAAGCATGATTTGTACTCATAAATCAGTGTATAATCTCCCTGAAGTTGAATAAATATCATAGGAGTTAAGATGAAGAAGTTATCCCATTTTTAACACAAGTGATTCTAGTTTACCCTGTTTTGAGATTTGGTAATTGCTTCTTGATTCTAATCAAAGCAGAATGTGTCACGATGTAAGAAGCTTGATTTGGACTCATAAATCAGTATATAATAACCATGAGGTTGAATCAATATCATAGGAGTTATAATGACGAAGTTATCCCACTTTTAACCAAAGTGATTCCAGTTTATCTTGTTTGGAGATTTTGTAATTTCTTTTTGATCCTAATCAAACCAGAATAAATCAAGATGTAAGAAGCTTGATTTGTACCCATAAATCAGTGTATAATTTCCCTGAAGTTTAATCAATATCATAGGAGTTAAGATGAAGAAGTTATACCACTTTTAACCCAAGTGATTCTAGTTTACCCTTTTTTGAGATTTGGTAATTGCTTCTTGATTCTAATCAAAGCAGAATGAGTCACGATGTAAGAAGCTTGATTTGGACTCATAAATCAGTATATAATAACCCTGAAGTTGAATCAATATCATAGGAGTTATGATGACGAAGTTATCCCACTTTTAACCAAAGTAATTCCAGTTTATCTTGTTTGGAGATTTTGGAATTTCTTCTTGATTCTAATCAAACCAGAATGAATCACGATGTTAAAAGCTTTATTTGGACTCATAAATCTGTGGATAATCACCCTGAATTTGAATCAATATAATAGGAGTTATGATGAAGAAGTTATCCCACTTTTAACCAAAGTGATTCTGGTTTACCCTGTTTGAAGATTAGACAATTCTTCTTGATTCTAATTAAACCAGAATGAACCACGATCTAAGAAGCTTGATATAAATTCATAAATCATTCGATAATCACCCTGAAGTTGAACCAATATCATAGGAGTTATGATGAAGAAGTTATCCCACTTTCAACCGACGTGATTCCCGTTTACCCTATTTGGCGATTTATCAATTTCTTCTTGATCCTAACCAAACCAGAATGAATCACGATGTAAGAAGCTTGATTTGTACTCATAAATCAGTTTATAATCACCCTGTAGTTGAATCAATATCATAGGAGTTATGATGAAGAAGTTATCCCACTTTTAACCCAAGTGATTCCAGTTTACCCTGTTTTGAGATTTGGTAATTTCTTCTTGATACTAATCAAAGAAGAATGAGTCACGATTTAAGAAAATTGATTTGGACTAATAAATCAGTATATAATAACCCTGAAGTTGAATCAATATCATAGGAGTTATGATGACGAAGTTATCCCACTTTTAACCGAAGTGATTTCAATTTATCTTGTTTGGAGATTTTGCTATTTCTTCTTGAATCTAATCAAACCAGAATGAATCACGATGTAAGAAACATGATTTGGACTCATAAATCAGTGCATAATCACCCTGATTTTGAATCAATATCATAAGAGTTATGATGAAGAAGTTATCCCACTTTTAACCGAAGTGATTCTGGTTTATCCTGTTTGTAGATTTTGCAATTTCTTCTTGATTTTAATCAAAGTAGAATGAATCACGATTTAAGAAGCTTGATTTGCACTCAAAAATCAGTGGATAATCACCCTGAAGTTGAATTAATATCTTAGTAGTTATGATGAAGAAGTTATCCCACTTTCAACCGATGTGATTCCAGTTTACCTTATTTGGCGATTTTGCAATTTCTTCTTGATTCTAACCAAAACAGAATGAATCATGATGTAAGAAGATTGATGTGGCCTCATAAATCAGTGGATCATCACCCTGAAGTTAAATCAATATCATATGAGTTATGATGAAGAAGTTATCTCACTTTTAACCGAAGTGATTCTGGTTCACCCTGTTTGGAGATTTGGCAATTCTTCTTGATTCTAATTAAACCATAATGAACCACGATCTAAGAAACTTGATTTGGACTCACATATCAGTATATAATAACCCTGAAGTTGAATCAACATCATAGGAGTTATGATGACGAAGTTATCCCACTTTTAACCAAAGTGAATCGAGTTTAGCATGTTTGGATATTTTTCAATATCTTCTTAATTCTAATCAAAGCAGAATGAGTCACGATTTAATAAGCTTGATTTGGACTCATAAATCAGGGGATAATCACCCTGAAGTTGAAACAATATCATAGGAGTTATGATGAAGGAGTTATCCCACTTTTAACCGAGGAGATTCCAGTTTACCCTGTTTGGAGATTTTTCAATTTCTTCTTGATTCTAATCAAACCAGAATGAATCACGATGTAAGAAGCTTGATTTGGACTCATAAATCAGGGGATAATCACCCTGAATTTGAATCAATATCATAGGAGTTATGATGAAGAAGTTATCCCACTTTTTCCGACGTGATTCTAGTTTACCATGTTTGTAGATTTTGCAATTTCTTCTGGATTCTAATCAAAGAAGAATGAGTCAGAATTTAAGAAGCTTGATTTGGACTCATAAATCAGTAGATAATCACCCTGAAGTTGAATTAGTATCATAGGAGTTATGATGAAGAAGGTATCCCACTTTCAACCGACGTGATTGCAGTTTACCTTATTTGGAGAGTTGTCAATTTCTTCTTGATTCTAATCAAAACAGAATGAATCACGATGTAAGAAGGTTGATTTTAGACTCATAAATCAGTGGATAATCACCCTGATGTTGAATCAATATCATAGGAGTTATGATGTATAAGTTATCCCACTTTTAACCGATGTGATTCTAGTTTACCGTCTTTTCAGATTTGACAATTTCTTCTTGATTCTAATCAAAGCAGAATAACTCACGGCTTAAAAGCTTTATTTGGACTCATAAATCAGTGTCTAATCACCCTGAAGTTGAATCAATATCATAGGAGTTATAGTGAAGAAGTTTTCCCACGTTTAACCGAAGTGATTCCAGTTTATATTTATGTATATAAAAATCAAGTGATTCCAGTTTACCCTGTTTTGAGATTTGGTAATTTCTTCTTCATTCTAATCAAAGCAGAAGGAGTCACGATTTAAGAAACTTGATTTGGACTCATAAATCAAGGGATAATCACCCTGAAGTTGAAACAATATCATAGGAGTTATCATGTAGATGTTATCACACTTTTAACCGAGGAGATTCCAGTTTACCCTGTTTGGAGATTTTGCATTTTCTTCTTGATTCTAATCAAACCATAATGAATCACGATGTAAGAAGCTTGATTTGGAATCATAAATCAGTGTATAATCACCCTGAAGTTGAATCAATATCATAGGAGTTATGATGAAGAAGTTATCCCACTTGTAACCGAAGTAATTCCAATTTACCATGTTTGGAGATTTTGCAATTTACTCATGATTCTAACCAAAACAGAATGAATCATGATGTAAGAAGCTTGATGTGGCCTCATAAATCAGTGGATCATCACCCTAAAGTTGAATCAATATCATAGGAGTTATGATGAAGAAGTTATCCCACTTTTAACCGAAGTAATTCCAATTTACCATGTTTGGAGATTTTGCAATTTATTCATGATTCTAACCAAAACAGGATGAATCACGATCTAAGAAGCTTGATGTGGCCTCATAAATCAGTGGATCATCACCCTGAAGTTGAATCAATATCATAGGAGTTATGATGAAGAAGTTATCCCACTTTTAACCGAAGTAATTCCAATTTACCATGTTTGGAGATTTTGCAATTTATTCATGATTCTAACCAAAACAGAATGAATCACGATCTAAGAAGCTTGATGTGGCCTCATAAATCAGTGGATCATCACCCTGAAGTTGAATCAAGCAAGTGATTCTAGTTTACCCTTTTTTGAGATTTGGCAATTTCTTCTTGATTCTAATCAAAGCAGAATGAGTCACGATTTAAGAAGCTTGATTTGGACTCAGAAATCAGTGGATAATCACCCCGAAGTTGAATCAATATCATAAGAGTTATGATGAAGAAGTTACCCCACTTTTAACGCAAGTGATTCCAGTTTACCCTGTTTTGAGATTTGGTAATTTCTTCTTGATTCTAATCAAAGCAGAATGAGTCACGATTTAAGAAGCTTGATTTGGACTCATAAATCAGTGGATAATCACCCTGAAGTTGAATCAATATCATAGGAGTTATGATGAAGAAGTTATCCCACTTTTAACCAAGGAGATTCTAGTTTATCCTTTTTGGAGATTTTGCAATTTCTTCTTGATTCTAATCAAACCAGAATGAATCATGATGTAAGAAGCTTGATTTGGACTCATAAATCAGTGGATAATCACCCTGAAGTTCAATCAATATCATAGGAGTTATGATGAAGAAGTTACCCCACTTTTAACGCAAGTGATTCCAGTTTACCCTATTTTGAGATTTGGTAATTTCTTCTTGATTCTAATCAAAGCAGAATGAGTCACGATTTAAGAAGCTTTATTTGGACTCATAAATCAGTGGATAATCATTTTGAAGTTGAATCAATATCATAGGAGTTATGATGAAGAAGTTATCCCACTTTTAACCGAGGTGATTCCAGTTTACACTGTTTGGATATTTTGCAATTTCTTCTTGATTCTAATCAAAGCAGAATGAGTCACGATTTAAGAAGCTTGATTTGGACTCATAAATCAGGGGATAATCACCCTGAAGTTGAAACAATATCATAGGAGTTATGATGAAGAAGTAATCCCACTTTAACCGAGGACATTCTAGTTTAACTTGTTTGGAGATTTTGCAATTTCTTCTTGATTCTAATCAAACCAGAATGAATCATGATGTAAGAAGCTTGATTTAGACTCATAAATCAGTGGATAATCACCCTGAAGTTCAATCAATATCATAGGAGTTATGATGAAGAAGTTACCCCACTTTTAACGCAAGTGATTCAAGTTTACCCTGTTTTGAGATTTGGTAATTTCTTCTTGATTCTAATCAAAGCAGAATGAGTCACGATTTAAGAAGCTTGATTTGGACTCATAAATCAAGGGATAATCACCCTGAAGTTGAAACAATATCATAGGAGTTATCATGTAGATGTTATCACACTTTTAACCGAGGAGATTCCAGTTTACCCTGTTTGGAGATTTTGCATTTTCTTCTTGATTCTAATCAAACCATAATGAATCACGATGTAAGAAGCTTGATTTGGAATCATAAATCAGTGTATAATCACCCTGAAGTTGAATCAATATCATAGGAGTTATGATGAAGAAGTTATCCCACTTTTAACCGAAGTAATTCCAATTTACCATGTTTGGAGATTTTGCAATTTACTCATGATTCTAACCAAAACAGAATGAATCATGATGTAAGAAGCTTGATGTGGCCTCATAAATCAGTGGATCATCACCCTAAAGTTGAATCAATATCATAGGAGTTATGATGAAGAAGTTATCCCACTTTTAACCGAAGTAATTCCAATTTACCATGTTTGGAGATTTTTCAATTTATTCATGATTCTAACCAAAACAGGATGAATCACGATCTAAGAAGCTTGATGTGGCCTCATAAATCAGTGGATCATCACCCTGAAGTTGAATCAAGCAAGTGATTCTAGTTTACCATTTTTTGAGATTTGGCAATTTCTTCTTGATTCTAATCAAAGCAGAATGAGTCACGATTTAAGAAGCTTGATTTGGACTCAGAAATCAGTGGGTAATCACCCCGAAGTTAAATCAATATCATAGGAGTTATGATGAAGAAGTTACCCCACTTTTAACGCAAGTGATTCCAGTTTACCCTGTTTTGAGATTTGGTAATTTCTTCTTGATTCTAATCAAAGCAGAATGAGTCACGATTTAAGAAGCTTGATTTGGACTCATAAATCAGTGGATAATCACCCTGAAATTGAATCAATATCATAGGAGTTATGATGAAGAAGTTATCCCACTTTTAACCGAGGTGATTCCAGTTTACACTGTTTGGATATTTTGCAATTTCTTCTTGATTCTAATCAAAGTAGAATGAGTCACGATATAAGAAGATTGATTTGGACTCATAAATCAAGGGATAATCACCCTGAAGTTGAAACAATATCATAGGAGTTATGATGTAGAAGTTATGATGTAGAAGTTATCACACTTTTAACCGAGGAGATTCCAGTTTACCCTGTCTGGAGATTTTGCATTTTCTTCTTGATTCTAATCAAACCATAATGAATCATGATGTAAGAAGCTTGATTTGGAATCATAAATCAGTGTATAATCACCCTGAAGTTGAATCAATATCATATGAGTTATGATGAAGAAGTTATCCCACTTTTAACCGAAGTAATTCCAATTTACCATGTTTGGAGATTTTGCAATTTACTCATGATTCTAACCAAAACATAATGAATCATGATGTAAGAAGCTTGATGTGGCCTCATAAATCAGTGGATCATCACCCTGAAGTTGAATCAATATCATAGGAGTTATGATGATGAAGTTATCCCACTATTAACCGAAGTAATTCCAATTTACCATGTTTGGAGATTTTGCAATTTATTCATGATTCTAACCAAAATAGAATGAATCACGATCTAAGAAGCTTGACGTGGCCTCATAAATCAGTGGATCATCACCCTGAAGTTGAATCAAACAAGTGATTCTAGTTTACCCTTTTTTGAGATTTGGCAATTTCTTCTTGATTCTAATCAAAGCAGAATGAGTCACGATTTAAGAAGTTTGATTTGGACTCAGAAATCAGTGGATAATCACCCCGAAGTTGAATCAATATCATAGGAGTTATGATGAAGAAGTTACTTCACTTTTAACCGAGGAGATTCCAGTTTACCCTGTTTGGAGATTTTGCATTTTCTTCTTGATTCTAATCAAACCATAATGAATCATGATGTAAGAAGCTTGATTTGGAATCATAAATCAGTGTATAATCACCCTGAAGTTGAATCAATATCATAGGAGTTATGATGAAGAAGTTATCCCACTTTTAACCGAAGTAATTCCAATTAACCATGTTTGGAGATTTTGCAATTTACTCATGATTCTAACCAAAACAGAATGAATCACGATCTTAGAAGCTTGATGTGGCCTCATAAATCAGTGGATCATCACCCTGAAGTTGAATCAAGCAAGTGATTCTAGTTTACCCTTTTTTGAGATTTGGCAATTTCTTCTTGATTCTAATCAAAGCAGAATGAGTCACGATTTAAGAAGCTTGATTTGGACTCAGAAAGAAATCAGTGGATAATCACCCTGAAGTTGAATCAATATCATAGGAGTTATAATGAAGAAGTTACCCCACTTTTAACGCAAGTGATTCCAGTTTACCCTGTTTTGCGATTTGGTAATTTCTTCTTGATTCTAATCAAAGCAGAATGACTAAGAAGCTTGATTTGGACTCATAAATCAGTGGATAATCACCCTGAAATTGAATCAAAATCATAGGAGTTATGATGAAGAAGTTATCCCACTTTTAACCGAGGTGATTCCAGTTTACACTGTTTGGAGATTTTGCAATTTATTCATGATTCTAACCAAAACAGAATGAATCACGATCTAAGAAGCTTGATGTGGCCTCATAAATCAGTGGATCATCACCCTGAAGTTGAATCAATATCATAGGAGTTATGATGAAGAAGTTATCTCACTTTTAACCGAAGTAATTCCAATTTACCATGTTTGGAGATTTTGCAATTTACTCATGATTCTAACCAAAACATAATGAATCATGATGTAAGAAGCTTGATCTGGCCTCATAAATCAGTGGATCATCACCCTGAAGTTGAATCAATATCATAGGAGTTATGATGAAGAAGTTATCCCACTATTAACCGAAGTAATTCCAATTTACCATGTTTGGAGATTTTGCAATTTATTCATGATTCTAACCAAAACAGAATGAATCACGATCTAAGAAGCTTGATGTGGCCTCATAAATCAGTGGATCATCACCCTGAAGTTGAATCAATATCATAGGAGTTATGATGAAGAAGTTATTCACTTTTAACCGAAGTAATTCCAATTTACCATGTTTGGAGATTTTGCAATTTATTCATGATTCTAACCAAAACAAAATGAATCACGATCTAAGAAGCTTGATGTGGCCTCATAAATCAGTGGATCATAAACCCTGAAGTTGAATCAAGCAAGTGATTCTAGTTTACCCTTTTTTGAGATTTGGCAATTTCTTCTTGATTCTAATCGAAGCAGAATGAGTCACGATTTAAGAAGCTTGATTTGGACTCAGAAATCAGTGGATAATCACCCCGAAGTTGAATCAATATCATTGGAGTTATGATGAAGAAGTTACCCCACTTTTAACGCAAGTGATTCCAGTTTACCCTGTTTTGAGATTTAGTAATTTCTTCTTGATTCTAATCAAAGCAGAATGAGTCACGATTTAAGAAGCTTGATTTGGACTCATAAATCAGTGGATAATCACCCTGAAGTTGAATCAATATCATAGGAGTTATGATGAAGAAGTTATCCCACTTTTAACCGAGGTGATTCCAGTTTACACTGTTTGGATATTTTGCAATTTCTTCTTGATTCTAATCAAAGCAGAATGAGTCACGATTTAAGAAGCTTGATTTGGACTCATAAATCAGTGGATCATCACCCAAAAGTTGAAACAATATCATTGGAGTTATGATGTAGAAGTTATCCCACTTTTAACCGAAGTAATTCCAATTAACCATGTTTGGAGATTTTGCAATTTACTCATGATTCTAACCAAAACAGAATGAATCATGATGTAAGAACCTTGATGTGGCCTCTTAAATCAGTGGATCATCACCATGAAGTTGAATCAATATCATAGGAGTTATGATGAAGAAGTTATCCCACTTTTAACCGAAGTAATTCCAATTTATCATGTTTGGAGATTTTGCAATTTACTCATGATTCTAACCAAAAAAAGAATGAATCATGATGTAAGAAGCTTGATGTGGCCTCATAAATCAGTGGATCATCACCCTGAAGTTGAATCAATATCTTAGGAGTTATGATGAAGAAGTTATCCCACTTTTAACCGAACTGATTCCAGTTTACCATGTTTGGTGATTGTGCAATTTCTTCTTGATTCTAATCAAAACAAAATGAATCAAGATCTAAGAAGCTTCATGTGGCCTCATAAATCAGTGGATCATCACCCTAAAGTTGAATCACGCAAGTGATTCTAGTTTACCCTGTTTTGAGATTTGACAATTTCTTCTTGATTCTAATTAAAGCAGAATGAGTCACGATTTAAGAAGCTTGATTTGGACTCAGAAATCAGTGGATAATCATACCAAAGTTGAATCAATATCATATAAGTTATGATGAAGAAGTTATCCCACTTTTAACCGAAGTGATTCTAGTTTAGCATTTTTGGATATTTTACAATTTCTTCTTGATTCTAATCAAAGCAGAATGAGTCACTATTTAAGAAGCTTGATTTGGCACCATAAATCAGGGGATAATAACCCTGAAGTTGAAACAATATCATAGGAGTTATGATGAAGAAGTTATCCCACTTTTAACCAAGGAGGTTCCAGTTTACCCTGTTGGGTGATTGTGCAATTTCTTCTTGATTCTAATCAAAACAGAATGAATCACGATCTAAGAAGCTTGATGTGGCCTCATATATTAGTGGATCATCACCCTGAAGTTGAATCACGCAAGCGATTCTAGTTTACCATGTTTTGAGATTTGACATTTTTTTCTTGATTCTAATCAAAGCAGAATGAGTCACGATTTAAGAAGCTTGATTTGGACTCAGAAATCAGTGGATAATCACCCCGAAGTTGAATCAATATAATAGGAGTTATGATGAAGAAGTTGTCCCACTTTTAACTGAAGTGATTCCAATTTACCATGTTTGGTGATTGTGCAATTTCTTCTTGATTCTAATCAAAACAGAATGAATCACGATCTAAGAAGCTTGATGTGGCCTCATAAAGCAGTGGATCACCACCCTGAAATTGAATCACACAAGTGATTCCAGATTACCCTTTTTTGAGATTTGGAAATTTCTTTTCTATTCTAATCAAAGCAGAATGAGTCACGATTTAAAAAGTTTGATTTGGACTCAGAAATAAGTGGATAATCACCCTGAAGTTGAATCACGCAAGTGATTCTAGTTTACCCTGTTTTGAGATTTGACAATTTCTTCTTGATTCTAATTAAAGCAGAATGAGTCACGATTTAAGAAGCTTGATTTGGACTCAGAAATCAGTGGATAATCATCCCAAAGTTGAATCAATATCATAGAAGTTATGATGAAGAAGTTATCCCACTTTTAACCGAAGTGATTCTAGTTTAGCATGTTTGGATATTTTACAATTTCTTCTTGATTCTAATCAAAGCAGAATGAGTCACTATTTAAGAAGCTTGATTTGGCACCATAAATCAGGGGATAATAACCCTGAAGTTGAAACAATATCATAGGAGTTATGATGAAGAAGTTATCCCACTTTTAACCAAGGAGGTTCCAGTTTACCCTGTTGGGTGATTGTGCAATTTCTTCTTGATTCTAATCAAAACAGAATGAATCACGATCTAAGAAGCTTGATGTGGCCTCATATATTAGTGGATCATCACCCTGAAGTTGAATCACGCAAGCGATTCTAGTTTACCATGTTTTGAGATTTGACATTTTTTTCTTGATTCTAATCAAAGCAGAATGAGTCACGATTTAAGAAGCTTGATTTGGACTCAGAAATCAGTGGATAATCACCCCGAAGTTGAATCAATATAATAGGAGTTATGATGAAGAAGTTGTCCCACTTTTAACTGAAGTGATTCCAATTTACCATGTTTGGTGATTGTGCAATTTCTTCTTGATTCTAATCAAAACAGAATGAATCACGATCTAAGAAGCTTGATGTGGCCTCATAAAGCAGTGGATCACCACCCTGAAATTGAATCTCACAAGTGATTCCAGATTACCCTTTTTTGAGATTTGGAAATTTCTTTTCTATTCTAATCAAAGCAGAATGAGTCACGATTTAAAAAGTTTGATTTGGACTCAGAAATAAGTGGATAATCACCCTGAAGTTGAATCAATATCATAGGAGTTATGATGAAGAAGTTATCCCACTTTTAACCGAAGTAATTCCAGTTTACTCTGTTTGGAGATTTTTCGGTTTCTTCTTGATTCTAATCAAAACAGAATGAATCGCGATGTAAAAAGCTTGATTTGGACTCATAAATCTGTGGATAATAACGCTGAAGTTGAATCAATATCATAGGAGTTATGATGAAGAAGTTATCCCACTTTTAACCGAAGTGATTCTAGTTTAGCATGTTTGGATATTTTGCAATTTCTTCTTGATTCTAATCAAAGCAGAATGAGTCACGATTTAAGAAGCTTGATTTGGACTCATAAATCAGGGGATAATCACCCTGAAGTTGAAACAATATCATAGGAGTTATGATGAAGAAGTTATCCCACTTTAACCGAGGACATTCCAGTTTATCCTGTTTGGAGATTTTGCAATTTCTTCTTGATTCTAATCAAACCAGAATGAATCATGATGTAAGAAGCTTGATTTAGACTCATAAATCAGTGGATAATCACCCTAAAGTTCAATCAATATCATAGGAGTTATGATGAAGAAGTTACCCCACTTTTAACGCAAGTGATTCCAGTTTACCCTGTTTTGAGATTTGGTAATTTCTTCTTGATTCTAATCAAAGCAGAATGAGTCACGATTTAAGAAGCTTGATTTGGACTCATAAATCAAGGGATAATCACCCTGAAGTTGAAACAATATCATAGGAGTTATCATGTAGATGTTATCACACTTTTAACCGAGGAGATTCCAGTTTACCCTGTTTGGAGATTTTGCTTTTTCTTCTTGATTCTAATCAAACCGTAATGAATCACGATGTAAGAAGCTTGATTTGGAATCATAAATCAGTGTATAATCACCCTGAAGTTGAATCAATATCATAGGAGTTATGATGAAGAAGTTATCCCACTTTTAACCGAAGTAATTCCAATTTACCATGTTTGGAGATTTTGCAATTTACTCATGATTCTAACCAAAAACAGAATGAATCATGATGTAAGAAGCTTGATGTGGCCTCATAAATCAGTGGATCATCACCCTAAAGTTGAATCAATATCATAGGAGTTATGATGAAGAAGTTATCCCACTTTTAACCGAAGTAATTCCAATTTACCATGTTTGGAGATTTTTCAATTTATTCATGATTCTAACCAAAACAGAATGAATCACGATCTAAGAAGCTTGATGTGGCCTCATAAATCAGTGGATCATCACCCTGAAGTTGAATCAAGCAAGTGATTCTAGTTTACCCTGTTTTGAGATTTGGCAATTTCTTCTTGATTCTAATCAAAGCAGAATGAGTCACGATTTAAGAAGCTTGATTTGGACTCAGAAATCAGTGGGTAATCACCCCGAAGTTAAATCAATATCATAGGAGTTATGATGAAGAAGTTACCCCACTTTTAACGCAAGTGATTCCAGTTTACCCTGTTTTGAGATTTGGTAATTTCTTCTTGATTCTAATCAAAGCAGAATGAGTCACGATTTAAGAAGCTTGATTTGGACTCATAAATCAGTGGATAATCACCCTGAAATTGAATCAATATCATAGGAGTTATGATGAAGAAGTTATCCCACTTTTAACCGAGGTGCTTCCAGTTTACACTGTTTGGATATTTTGCAATTTCTTCTTGATTCTAATCAAAGTAGAATGAGTCACGATATAAGAAGATTGATTTGGACTCATAAATCAAGGGATAATCACCCTGAAGTTGAAACAATATCATAGGAGTTATGATGTAGAAGTTATGATGTAGAAGTTATCACACTTTTAACCGAGGAGATTCCAGTTTACCCTGTCTGGAGATTTTGCATTTTCTTCTTGATTCTAATCAAACCATAATGAATCATGATGTAAGAAGCTTGATTTGGAATCATAAATCAGTGTATAATCACCCTGAAGTTGAATCAATATCATATGAGTTATGATGAAGAAGTTATCTCACTTTTAACCGAAGTAATTCCAATTTACCATGTTTGGAGATTTTGCAATTTACTCATGATTCTAACCAAAACATAATGAATCATGATGTAAGAAGCTTGATGTGGCCTCATAAATCAGTGGATCATCACCCTGAAGTTGAATCAATATCATAGGAGTTATGATGATGAAGTTATCCCACTATTAACCGAAGTAATTCCAATTTACCATGTTTGGAGATTTTGCAATTTATTCATGATTCTAACCAAAATAGAATGAATCACGATCTAAGAAGCTTGATGTGGCCTCATAAATC
>CAJHQQ010001522.1:15500-93892 GCA_905132885.1 Moricandia moricandioides
TGTTAAAGAGGATAAGCTTGATTTAGACTCAAAAATCAGTGTATAATCACCCTGAAGTTGAATCAATATCATAGGAGTTATGATGAAGAAGTTATCCCACTTTTAACCGAAGTGATTTTGGTTTACCCTGTTTGGAGATTTGGTAATTCTTCTTGATTCTAATTAAACCAGAATGAACCACGATCTAAGAAGCTTGATTTAAACTCATAAATCATTCGATAATCACCCTGAAGTTGAACCAATATCATAGGAGTTATAATATACTCCTAGGATGCTTCTCTGGTTGGTAATGGGTTAGATCCTTGCAAGTAGAGAATCGGAGACTCAATCTTCTTCAAGGCTTGTGGATTGAATGGTGATCCAAAGAGTGATGGAAGGGACTCCTTGATACTCCTAAGTGATGATATCGGATATGACACACCTTGATAATCACTCTTATGGTTTTGTTAGATATGACTCACTAACAAAGACTCAAGAACACTCAGGCTACAAGGGAGCTCGCAGCCGACAGAGAGAACAAGAGCATAAGATAAAAGACTGGATAACTTCATTAGGGTTTCCGAGTAAATATATATAGAGAGAGAGCAAGGAACAGGATCCTTGGTCTCTAAATGTGTTGCATAACAAACCATAGTCTAAAAATAAAACATAAGATGAAAATAAAAAGAGTTTTCTTGTAGTCTTGAACTGAGATTATCAAGTGAGTGATAGGAAAGCAACATATGGCCTCATTAAAAACCTATCTTTAGAAAACCCCAGTGGGACAAAACCAAAGACAGGGAGAAAGAGCACACATATGTTACTTGCTCACTTGATGTCTATCTTGGAGATGAGGTGGCTTGAACTGTAGTAAGTGTATCTTGGTTGATCAAACTTCTTCCAAGACTCTCTTCTTGCTTTATGGATGTTTTAAGTACCAATGACTTTTTTCAGTTGTTTGCTTATGGCTCGAGTCATGGGACTTTTAGGTATGGTGAGAGCATCTTCATCAGCTAGTTCCTCCATGATCTCATTGTCTTCTTTGCTTGACTGGTCCATGATCATATCAAGTTATGATGAAGAAGTTATGTCACTTTCAACCGACGTGATACCAATTTATCCTATTTGGAGATTTTTCAATTTATTCTTGATTCTAATCAAAACAGAATGAATCACGATGTAAGAAACTTGATTTGGCCTCATAAATCAGTGTATAATCACCCTGAAGTTTAATCAATATCATAGGAGTTATGATGAAGAAGTTATCCCAATTTTAACCTAAGTGATTCCAGTTTACCCTGTTTTGAGATTTGACAATTTCTTCTTGATTAAAATCAAAGCAGAATGAGTCACGATTTAAGAATCTTGATTTGGACTCATAAATCAGTGTATAATCACCCTGAAGTTGAATCAATATCATAGGAATTATAATGAAGAAGTTATCCCACTTTTAATTGAAATGATTCCAGTTTATCGTGTCTGGAGATTAGACAATTTCTTCTTCATTCTAATCAAACCAGAATGAATAACGAAATAACCAAAGTGATTTCAGTTTACCCTGTTTTGAGATTTGGCAATTTTTTCATGATTCTAATCAAAGCAGAATTAGTCACGATTTAAGAAGCTTTATATGGACTAATAAATCAGTGGATAATCACCATGAAGTTCAATCAATGTCATAGGAATTATGATGAAGAACGTATCCCACTTTTAACCGAGGTGCTTCTAATTTACCCTGTTTGGAGAATTTGCTATTTCTTCTTGAGTCTAATCAGAACAGAATGAATCACGATATAAGAAGCTTGATTTGGACTCATAAATCAGTGTATAATCACCCTGAAGTTGAACCAATATCATAGGAGTTATGAAGAATAAGTTATCCCACTTTTAACTGAAGTGATTCCAGTTTATCCTGTTTGGAGATTTTTCAATTTCTTCTTGATTCTAATCAAACCAAAATTAATCACGATGTAAGAATCTTGATTTGGACTCATAAATCGGTGGATAATCACCCTGGAGTTAAATCAATATCATAGGAGTTATGATGAAGAAGTTATCCCACTTTTAACCGAAGTGATTTTGGTTTACCCTGTTTCGAGATTTGGCAATTTTTCTTGATTCTAATTAAACCAGAATGAACCAAGATCTAAGAAGCTTGATTAAAACTCATAAATCTTTCAATAATCACCCTGAAGTTGAACCAATATCATAGGAATTATGATGAAAAAGTTATCTCACTTTCAACCGACGTGATTCCAGTTTACCGTATTTGGAGATTTTTCAATTCCTTCTTGATCCCAATCAAACCAGAATGAATAACGATGTAAGAAAATTGATTTCGACTCATAAAATAGTTTATAATCACCCTGAAATTGAATCAATATCTTAGGAGTTATGATGAAGGAGTTATGATGAAGGAGTTATGATGAATGAGTTATCCCACTTTTAACCTAAGTGATTTCAGTTTACCCTGTTTAGAGATTTTGCAATTTCTTATTGATTCTAATTAAACCAGAATTAATCACGATTTAAGAAGCATTATTTGGACTCATTAATCAGTGAATAATTACCCTGAAATTTAATCAATAACATAGGAGTTATGATGAAGAAGTTGTCCCACTTTTAACTGAAGTGATTCCAGTTTACCCTGTTTGTAGTTTTTGCAATTTCTTCTTGATTCTAATCAAACCATAATGAATCACGATGCAAGAAGCTTGATTTAGACTCATAAATCAGTGGATATCCTACTTTTAACCTAAGTGATTCTAGTTTACCCTGTTTTAAGAATTGGCAATTTCTTCTTGATTCTAAAAGAATCAGAATGAGTCACGATTTAAGAAGTTTGAATTGGACTCATAAAACAGTGGATAATCACCCTGAAGTTGAATCAATATCATAGGAGTTATGATGAAGAAGTTATCCCACTTTAAATCGAAGTGATTCTGGTTTACCGTGTTTGGAGATTTGACAATTCTTCTTGATTCTAATTAAACCAGAATGAACCATGATCTATGAAGCTTGATTTAAACTCATAAATCATTCAATAATCACCCTGAAGTTGAACTAATATCATAGGAGTTATGATGTAGAAGTTATCCCACTTTTAACCCAAGTGATTCCAGTTTACCCTGTTTTGAGATATGGCAATTTCTTCTTGATTCAAATCAAAGCAGAATGAGTCACGATTTAAGAAGCTTGATTTAGACTCATAAATCACTGTATAATCACCCTGAATTTAAATCAATATCATAGAAGTTATGATGAAGAAGTTATCCCACTTTTAACCGAAGTGATTCCGTTTTACCCTTTTTGGAGATTTTGCAATTTCTTCTGGATTCAAATCAAAGCAGAATGATGAAGAAGTTATCTCACTTTCAACTGACGTGATTTCAGTTATCTCGCTTTCAAACCAGAATGAATCAAGATGTAAGAAACTTGATTTGGACTCATAAATCAGTGTATAATTACCCTGAAGTTGAATCAACGTCATATGAGTTATGATGAAGAAGTTATCCCACTTTTAACCTAAGTGATTCCAGTTTACCCTGTTTTGAGATTTGGAAATTTCCTTCTTGATTCTAATCAAAGCAGAATGAGTCACGATTTAAGAAGCTTGATTTGAACTCATAAATCAGTGTCTAATCACCCTGAATTTGAATCAATATCATAGGAATTATGACGAAGAAGTTATCCCACTCTTAACCGAAATGATTCCAGTTTATCCTGGCTGGAGATTTGACTATTTCTTCTTGATTCTAATCAAACTAGAATGAATCACGATGTAAGAAGATTGATTTGGACTCATCAATCAGTGGAAAATCACCTTGAAGTTGAATCAATATCATAGGAGTTATGATGAAGAAGTTATCCCACTTTTATCCGACGTTATTCTAGTTTACCCTGTTTTGAGATTTGGCAATTTCTTCTTGTTTCTAATAAAACCAGAATGAAACAGGATGTAGAAGCTTGATTTGGACTCATAAATCAGTGTATAATCACCCTGAAATTAAATCAATATCATAGGAGTTATGATGAATAAGTTATCCCACTTTTAAACCAAGTGATTCTAGTTTACCCTGTTTTGAGATTTGACAATTTCTTCTTGATTCTAATCAAAGTTGAATGAGTCACGATTTAAGAAGCTTGATTTGAAATCATAAATCAGTGGATAATCACCCTGAATTTGAATCAATATCATAGGAGTTATGATTAAGAAGTTATCCCACTTTTAACCGAAGTGATTCTAGTTTACCATGTTTGGAAATTTTGCAATTTCTTCTCGATTCTAATCAGACGAGAATGAATCATGATGTAAGAAGCTTGATTGGACTCATAAATCAGTGGATAATCACCCTGAAATTGAATCAATGTCATAGGAGTTATGATGAAGAAGTTATCCCACTTTTAACCAAAGTGATTTTGGTTTACCCTGTTTGGAGATTTGGTAATTCTTTCTGATTCTAATTAAACCAGAATGAACCACGATCTAAGAAGCTTGATTTAAACTCATAAATCATTCGATAATCACCCTGAAGTTGAACCAATATCATATTAGTTATAATATACTTCTAGGATGCTACTCTGGTTGGTAATGGGATAGATCCTTGCAAGTAGAGAATCAGAGACTCAATCTTCTTCAAGGCTTGTGGATTGAATGGTGACAAAAAGAGTGATGGAAGGGACTCCTTGATACTCCAAAGTGATGATCTCGGCTATGACACACCTTGATAATCACTCTTATGGTTTTGTTAGATATGACTCACTAACAAAGACTCAAGAACACTCATACTACAAGGGAGCTCGCAGCCGACAGAGAGAACAAGAGCATAAGATAAAAGACTGGATAACTTCATTAGGGTTTTCGAGTACGTATATATAGAGAGACAGCAAGGAACAGGCTCCTTTGTCTCTAAATGTGTTACATAACAAACCATAGTCAAAAAATAAAACATAAGATAAAAATAAAAAAATATTTTTCTTGCAGTCTTGAATTTAGATCATCAAGTGAGTGATAGGAAAGCAACATATGGCCTCATTAAAAACCTATCTTAAGAAAAATAAAGTGGAACAAAACCAAATATAGGGAAAAAGAGCACACATATGTTACTTGCTCACTTGATGTCTATCTTGGAGATGAGGTGGCTTGAATTGTAGTAAGTGTGTCTTGGTTGATCAAGCTTCTTCCAAGACTCTCTTCTTGCTTCATGGATGTTTTAAGTACCAATGACTTATTTGAGTTGTTTGCTTCTGGCTCGAGTCATGGGACCTTTAGGTATGGTGAGAACATCTTCATCAGCTGGTTCCTCCATGATCTCATTGTCTTCTTTGCTTGACTAGTCCATGATCATATCAAGTTATGATGAAGAAGCTATCTCACTTTCAACCGACGTGATTCAAATTTACCCTATTGGGAGATTTTTTTAGTTTCTTCTTGATCCTAATCAAACCAGAATGAATCACGATGTAAGAAACTTGATTTGGACTCATAAATCAGTGTATAATCACCCTGAATTTGAAACAATATCATAGGAGTTATGATGAAGAAGTTATCCCACTTTTAACCTAAGTGATTCCAGTTTACCCTGTTTTGAGATTTGGTAATTTCTTCTTGATTATAATCAAAGCAGAATGAGTCACGATTTAAGAATCTTGATTTGGACTCATAAATCAGTGTATAATCACCCTGAAGTTGAATCAATATCATAGGAATTATGACGAAGAAGTTATCCCACTTTTAACCGAAATGATTCCAATTTACCCTCTCTGGAGATTTGGCAATTTCTTTTTGATTCTAATCAAACCAGAATGAATCATGATGTAGGAAAATTGATTTGGACTCATAAATCAGTGGATAATCACCCTGAAGTTGAATCAACATCATAGGAGTTATGATGATGAAGTTATCCCACTTTTAACCGAAGTGATTCTAGTTTACCATGTTCTGAGATTTGGCAATTTCTTATTGTTTCTAATAAAACCAGAATGAATCACATTGTAAGAAGCTTGATTTGTACTCATAAATCAGTGTATAATCACCCTGAAGTTAAATCAATACCATAGGAGTTATGATGAAGAAGTTATCCCACTTTTAAACCAAGTGATTTCAGTTTACCCTGTTTTGAGATTTGGCAATTTCTTCTTGATTCTAATCAAAGCAGAATGAGCCACGATTTAAGAAGCTTTATTTGGACTCATAAATCAGTGGATAATCACCCTGAAGTTGAATCAATATCATAGGAGTTATGATGAAGAAGTTATCCCACTTTTAACCCAACTGATTCCAGTTTATCCTGTTTGGAGATTTTGCAATTTCTTCATGATTTTAATTAAAGCAGATTGAATAACGATTTAAGAAGCTTGATTTGGACTCATAAATCGGTGTATAATCACCCTGAAGTGTAATCAATATCATAGGAATTATGATGAAGAAGTTATCCCACTTTTATCCCAAGTGATTCTAGTTTACCCTTTTTTGAGATTTTGTGATTTCTTCTTGATTCTAATCAAATCATAATGAGTCACGGTTTAAGAAACTTGATTTGGACTCATAAATCATTGTATAATGACCCTCAAGTTGAATCAATATCAAAGGATTTATGATGAAGAAGTTATCCCACTTATAACCGAAGTGATTCTGGTTCACTCTGTTTGGAGATTTGGCAATTCTTCTTGATTCTAATTAAACCAGAATGAACCACAATATAAGAATCTTGATTTAAAATAGGAGTTATGATGAAGTTGGAGCAATATCATAGGAGTTATGATGAAGAAGTTATCTCACTTTCAACTGACGTGATTTTAGTTTACCCTATTTGGAGATTTTTCAATTTCTTCTTGATCCTAATCAAACCAGAATGAATCAAGATGTAAGAAAATTGATTTTGACTCATAAATCAGTGTATAATTACCCTGAAGTTGAATCAATATCATAGGAGTTATGATGAAGAAGTTATCCCACTTTTAACCTAAGTGATTCCAGTTTACCCTGTTTTGAGATTTGGAAATTTCCTTCTTGATTCTAATCAAAGCAGAATGAGTCACGATTTAAGAAGCTTGATTTGAACTAATAAATCAGTGTCTAATCACCTGAATTTGAATCAATATCATAGGAATTATGACGAAGAAGTTATCCCACTTTTAACCGAAACGATTCCAGTTTACCCTGGCTGGAGATTTGACTATTTCTTCTTGATTCTAATGAAACCAGAATGAACCACGATGTAAGAAGATTTATTTGGACTCATAAATCAGTGGAAAATCACCCTGAAGTTGAATCAATATCATAGGAGTTATGATGAAGAAGTTATCCCACTTTTATCCAACGTGATTCTAGTTTACCTTGTTTTGAGATTTGGCAATTTGTTCTTGATTCTAATAAAACCAGAATGAAACATGATGTAGAAGCTTGATTTGGACTCATAAATCAGTGTATAATCACCCTGAAATTAAATCAATATCATAGGAGTTATGATGAATAAGTTATCCCACTTTTAAACCAAGTGATTCTAGTTTACCCTGTTTTGAGATTTGACAATTTCTTCTTGATTCTAATCAAAGTTGAATGAGTCACGATTTAAGAAGCTTGATTTGAAATCATAAATCAGTGGATAATCACCCTGAATTTGAATCAATATCATAGGAGTTATGATTAAGAAGTTATCCCACTTTTAACCGAAGTGATTTTAGTTTACCATGTTTGGAAATTTTGCAAATTCTTCTTGATTCTAATCAGACGAGAATGAATCACGATGTAAGAAGCTTGATTGGACTCATAAATCAGTGTATAATCTCCCTGAAATTGAATCAATGTCATAGAAGTTATGATGAAGAAGTTATCCCACTTTCAAACGATGTGATTCCAGTTTACCCTATTTGGAGTTTTTTCAATTTCTTCTTGATTCTAATCAAACCATAATGAATCACGATTTAAGAAGCCTGATTTAGACTCATAAATCAGTGTATAATCACCCTGAAGTTGAATCAATATCATAGGAGTTATGATGAAGAAGTTGTCACACTTTTAATCGAAGTGATTTTTGTTTACCCTGTTTGGAGATTTTGTAATTTCTACTTGATTTTAATCAAAGAAGAATGAATCACAATGTAAGTAACTTGATTTGGACTCATAAATCAGTGAATAATCACCCTGAAGTTTAATCAATATCATAGGAGTTATGATGAAGATGTTATCCCACTTTTAACCGAAGTGATTCCAGTTTAGCCTGTTTGTAGATTTGGCAATTTTTCTTGATTATAATTAAACCAGAATGAACCACGATCTCAGAAGCTTGATTTAAACTCATAAATCATTCGATAATCACCCTGAAGTTGAACCAATATCATATTAGTTATAATATACTTCTAGGATGCTACTCTGGTTGGTAATGGGATAGATCCTTGCAAGTAGAGAATCAGAGACTCAATCTTCTTCAAGGCTTGTGGATTGAATGGTGACACAAAGAGTGATGGAAGGGACTCCTTGATACTCCAAAGTGATGATCTCGGCTATGACACACCTTGATAATCACTCTTATGGTTTTGTTAGATATGACTCACTAACAAAGATTCAAGAACACTCATACTACAAGGGAGCTCGCAGCCGACAGAGAGAACAAGAGCATAAGATAAAAGACTGGATAACTTCATTAGGGTTTTCGAGTACATATATATAGAGAGAGAGCAAGGAACATGCTCATTTGTCTTTAAATGTGTTACATAACAAACCATAGTAAAAAAATAAAACATAAGATAAAAATAAAAAGATTTTTCTTGCAGTCTTGAATTTAGATCATCAAGTGAGTGATAGGAAAGCAACATATGGCCTCATTAAAAACCTATCTTTAGAAAAACCCAGTGGGACAAAACAAAAGATAGGGAAAAAGAGCACACATATGTTACTTGCTCACTTGATGTCTATCTTGGAGATGAGGTGGCTTGAATTGTAGTAAGTGTGTCTTGGTTGATCAAGCTTCTTCCAAGACTCTCTTCTTGCTTCATGGATGTTTTAAGTACCAATGACTTCTTTGAGTTGTTTGCTTCTGGCTCGAGTCATTGGACCATTAGGTATGGTGAGAGCATCTTCATCAGCTGGTTCCTCCATGATCATATTGTCTTCTTTGCTTGACTAGTCCATGATCATATCAAGTTATGATGAATAAGCTATCTCACTTTCAACCGACGTGATTCAAATTTACCATATTGGGAGATTTTTTAATTTCTTCTTGATCCTAATCAAACCAGAATGAATCACGATGTAAGAAACTTGATTTGGACTCATAAATTAGTGTATAATCACCCTGAAGTTGAAACAATATCATAGGAGTTATGATGAAGAAGTTATCCCATTTTTAACCTAAGTGATTCCAGTTTACCATGTTTTGAGATTTGGCAATTTCTTCTTGATTATAATCAAAGCAGAATGAGTCACGATTTAAGAATATTGATTTGGACTGATAAATCAGTGTATAATCACCATGAAGTTGAATCAATATCATAGGAATTATGACGAAGAAGTTATCCCAATTTTAACCGAAATGATTCCAATTTACCCTGTCTGGAGATTTGGCAATATCTTCTTGATTCTAATCAAACCAGAATGAATCACGATGTAGGAAGCTTGATTTGGAGTCATAAATCAGTGGATAATCACCCTGAAGTTGAATCAACATCATAGGAGTTATGATGAAGAAGTTATCTCACTTTTAACCGAAGTGATTCTAGTTTACCATGTTTTGAGATTTGGCAATTTCTTCTTGTTTCTAATAAAACCAGAATGAATCACAATGTAAAAAGATTGATTTGGACTCATAAATCAGTGTATAATCACCCTGAAGTTAAATCAATATCATAGGAGTTATGATGAAGAAGTTATCCCACTTTTAACCCAAGTGATTTCAGTTTACCCTGTTTTGAGATTTGGCAATTTCTTCTTGATTCTAATCAAAGCAGAATGAGACACGATTTAAGAAGCTTTATTTGGACACATAAATCAGTGGATAATCACCCTGAAATTGAATCAATATCATATGAGTTATGATGAAGAAGTTATCCCACTTTTAACCTAACTGATTCCAGTTTACCCTGTTTGGAGATTTTGCAATTTCTTCTTGATTTTAATTAAAGCAGATTGAATCACGATTTAAGAAGCTTGATTTGGACTCATAAATCAGTGTATAATCACTTAATTTGAATCAATATCATAGGGTTATGATGAAGAATTTATCCCACTTATAACCGAGGTGATTATGGTTTACCCTGTTTGGAGAATTTGCAATTTTTTCTTGATTCTAATCAAACCAGAATGAATCAGGATGTAATAATCTTAATTTGGACTCATAAATCAGTGGATAATCACCCTGAAGTTTAATCAATATCATAGGAGTTATGATGAAGAAGTTATCCCGCTTTTAACCGAAGTGATTCTGGTTTACCATGTTTGGAGATTTTGCATTTTTTTCTTGATTCTAACCAAACCAGATTGTAACACGATGTAAGAAGCTTGATTTGGACTCATAAATCATTGAATAATCACCCTGAAGTTGAATCAATATCATAGGAGTTATGATGAAGAAGTTGTCTCACTTTTAACCGAAGTGATTCCAGTTTACCCTGTTTGGAGATTTTGCAATTTCTTCTTGATTCTAATCAAATCAGAATTAATTACGATGTAAGAAAAATGATTTGGATTAATTACGATGTAAGAAAATTGATTTGGACTCATAAATCAGTTTATAATCACCCTGAAATTGAATCAATATCTTAGGAGTTATGATGAAGGATTTATCCCACTTTTAACCTAAGTGATTTCAGTTTACCCTGTTTAGAGTTTTTGCAATTTCTTCTTGATTCTAATCAAAACAGAATTAATCACGATTTAAGAAGCATTATTTGGACTCATTAATCAGTGAATAATTACCCTGAATTTTAATCAATACCATAGGATTTATGATGAAGAAGTTATCCCACTTTTAACTGAAGTGATTCCAGTTTATCCTGTTTGGATATTTTGCAATTTCTTCTTGATTCTAATCAAACCATAATGAATCACGATGCAAGAAGCTTGATTTGGATTCATAAATCAGTGGATAATCACCCTGAAGTTGAATCAACATCATAGGAGTTATGATGAAGAAGTTATCTCACTTTTAACCGAAGTGATTCTAGTTTACCATGTTTTGAGATTTGGCAATTTCTTCTTGTTTCTAATAAAACCAGAATGAATCACAATGTAAAAAGATTGATTTGGACTCATAAATCAGTGTATAATCACCCTGAAGTTAAATCAATATCATAGGAGTTATGATGAAGAAGTTATCCCACTTTTAAACGAAGTGATTCCGTTTTACCCTTTTTGGAGATTTTGCATTTTCTTCTTGATTCAAATCAAAGCAGAATGAGTCACGATTTAAGAAGCTTGATATAGACTCATAAATCAGTGTATAATCACCCTGAAGTTAAATCAATGTCATAGGAGTTATGATGAAGAAGTTATCCCACTTTTGACCGAAGTGATTTCGTTTTAACCTTTTTGGAGATTTTGCAATTTCTTCTTGATTCTAATCAAACCATAATGAATCACGATGCAAGAAGCTTGATTTAGACTCTTAAATCAGTGTATAATCACCCTGAATTTGAATCAATATCATAGGAGTTATGATGAAGAAGTTATCCCACTTTTAACCGAAGTGGTTCCAGTTTATGTTGTTTGGAGATTTTGCTATTTCTTCTTGATTCTAATCAAACCAGAATGAATCACGATGTAAGAAGCTTGATTTGGACTCATAAATCGTTGTATAATCACCCTGAAGTGTAATCAATATCATAGGAGTTATGATGAAGAAGTTATCTCACTTTTAACCCAAGTGATCCCAGTTTACCCTTTTTTGAGATTTGGCGATTTCTTCTTGATTCTAATCAAATCAGAATGAGTCACGATTTAAGAAGCTTGATTTGGACTCTTAAATCAGTGTATAATGACCCTGAAGTTGAATCAATATCAAAGTATTTATGATGAAGAAGTTATCCCACTTATAACCGAAGTGATTCTGGTTCACCATGTTTGGAGATTTGGCAATTCTTCTTGATTCTAATTAAACCAGAATGAACCACAATCTAAGAATCTTGATTTAAAATCATAAGTCATTCGATAATCACCCTGAAGTTTGAGCAATATCATAGGAGTTATAATGAAGAAGTTATCTCACTTTCAACTGACGTGATTTCACTTTCAATTTCTTCTTGATCCTAATCAAACCAGAATGAATCAAGATGTAAGAAACTTGATTTGGACTCATAAATCAGTGTATAATCACCCTGAAGTTGAATCAATATCATAGGAGTTATGATGAAGAAGTTATCCCACTTTTAACCTAAGTGAGTCCAGTTTACCCTTTTTTGAGATTTGGAAATTTCTTTCTTTATTCTAATCAAAGCAGAATGAGTCACGATTTAAGAAGCTTGATTTGGAATCATAATTCAGTGTCTAATCACCCTGAAGTTGAATCAATATCATAGGAATTATGACGAAGAAGTTATCCCACTTTTAACCGAAATGATTCCAGTTTACCCTGTCTGGAGATTTGACAATTTCCTCTTGATTTTAATCAAACCAGAATGAATCACGATGTAAGAAGATTGATTTGGACTCATAAATCAGCGGAAAATCACCCTGAAGTTGAATCAATATCATAGGAGTTATGATGAAGAAGTTATCCCACTTTTAACCGACGTGATTCTAGTTTACCATGTTTTGAGATTTGACAATTTCTTCTTGATTCTAATAAAACCAGAATGAATCACGATGTAGAAGCTTTATTTGGACTCACAAATCAGTGTATAATCACCCTGAAGTTAAATCAGTATCATAAGAGTTATGATGACGAAGTTATCCCACTTTTAACCCAAGTGATTCTAGTTTACCCTGTTTTGAGATTTGGCAATTTCTTCTTGATTCTAATCAAAGCTGAATGAGTCACAATTTAAGAAGCTTTATTTGGACTCAGAAATCAGTGGATAATCACCCTGAATTTCAATCAATATCATAGGAGTTATGATGAAGTTATCCCACTTTTAACCGAGGTGATTCTAGTTTACCATGTTTTGAGATTTTGCAATTTGTTCTTGATTCTAATCAGACGAGAATGAATCACGATGTAAGAAGCTTGACTGGACTCATAAATTAATGGATAATCACCCTAAAATTGAATCATTGTCATAGGAGTTATGATGAAGAAGTTATCCCACTTTAACCGAAGTGATTCTAGTTTACCATGTTTGGAGATTTTGCAATTTATTTTTGATTTTAATCAAACCAGAATGAATCACAATGCAAGAAGCTTGATTTGGACTCATAAATCAGTGGATAATCACCTCGAAGTTGAATCAATATCATAGGAGTTATGTTGAAGAAGTTATCCCACTTTTAACCGAGGTGATTCCAGTTTACCCTTTTTGGAGATTTTGCAATTTCTTCTTGGTTCTAATCAAATCATAATGAATCACGATGTAAGAAGCTTGATTTGGACTCATAAATCAGTGAATAGTCACCCTATAGTTGAATCAATCTCATAGGAGTTATGATGAAGAAGTTATCCCACTTTTAACCCAACTATTTCTAGTTTACCATGTTTTGAGATTTGGCAATTTCTTCTTGATTCTAATTAAAGAAGAATGAATCACGATGTAAATAGCTTGATTTGGACTCATATATCAGTGGATAATCACCCTGAAGTTTAATCATTATCACAGGAGTTATGATGAAGAAGTTATCCAACTTTTAACCGAAGTGATTCCAGTTTACCATGTTTGGAGATTTTGCAATTTCTTATTGATTCTAATCAAACCAGATTGAATCACGTTGTAAGAATCTTGATTTGGACTCATAAATCAGTGGATAATCACCCTGAAGTTGAATCAATCTCATTGGAGTTATGATGAAGAAGTTATGCCACTTTTAACCGAGGTGATTCCAGTTTTTCATGTTTGGAGAATTTGCAATTTCTTCTTGATTCTAATCAAACCAGAATGAATCACGATGTAAGAAGCTTGATTTGGACTCATAAATCGGTGGATAATCACCCTGAAGTTGAATCAATATCATAGGAGTTATGATGAAGAAGTTATCCCACTTTTAACCGAAGTGATTTTGGTTTATCCTGTTTGGAGATTTGGCAATTTTTCTTGATTCTAATTAAACCATAATGAACCAAGATCTAAGAGTCTTGATTAAAACTCATAAATCTTTCAATAATCACCCTGAAGTTGAACCAATATCATAGGAGTTATGATGATAAAGTTATCTCACTTTCAACCGACGTGATTTCAGTTTACCCTATTTGGAGATTTTTCAATTCTTTCTTGATCCTAATCAAAACAGAATGAATAACGATGTAAGAAAATTGATTTGGACTCATAAATCAGTTTATAATCACCCTGAAATTGAATCAATATCTTAGGAGTTATGATGAAGGAGTTTTCCCACTTTTAACCTAAGTGATTTCAGTTTACCCTGTTTTGAGATTTGGCAATTTCTTCTTTATTCAAATCAAAGCAGAATGATTCATGATTTAAGAAGCTTTATTTGGACTCCTAAATCAGTGTATAATCAGCCTGAAGTTGAATCAATATCAAAGGAGTTATGATGAAGAAGTTATCCCACTTACAACCGAAGTGATTCCAGTTTACCATGTTTAAAGATTTGGCAATTTCTTCTTGATTCTAATCAAACCAGAATGAATCAAGATTTAAGAAGCTTGATTTGGACTCATAAATCAGTCGATAGTCACACTGAAGCTGAATCAATATCATAGGAGTTATGATGAAGAAGTTATCCCACTTTTGACCGAAGTGATACTAGTTTACCATTTTTGGAGATTTTGCAATTTCTTCTCGATTCTAATCAAACCAGATTGAATCTCGATGTAAGAAGCTTGATTTAGACTCATAAATCAGTGGATAATCACCCTGAAGTTGAATCAATATCATAGGAGTTATGATGAATAAGTTATCCCACTTTTAACCAAGGTTATTCCAGTTTACCCTGTTTTCAGATTTGGCAATTTCTTCTTGATTCAAATCAAAGCAGAATGAGTCACAATTTAAGAACCTTGACTTGGACTCATAAATCAGTTTATAATCACCCTGAAGTTGAATCAATATCATAGGAGTTATGATGTAGAAGTTATCCCACTTTTAACCCAAGTGATTCCATTTTACCCTTTTTGGAGATTTTGCAATTTCTTCTTGATTCTAATCAAAACAAAATGAAACATGATGTAAAAATGTTGATTTGGAATCGTAAATCAGTGTATAATCACCATGAAGTTAAATCAATATCATAGGAGTTATGATGAAGAAGTTAATCCACTTTTAACCCAAGTGATTCCAGTTTACCCTGTTTTGAGATTTGGCAACTTCTTATTGATTCTAATCAAATCAGAATGAGTCACGGTTTAAGAAGCTTGATTTGGACTCATAAATCAGTGTATAATGACCCTGAAGTTGAATCAATATCAAAGGATTTATGATGAAGAAGTTATCCCACTTATAACCGAAGTGATTCTGGTTTACCATGTTTGGAAATTTGGTAATTCTTCTTGATTCTAATTAAACCAGAATGAACCACAATCTAAGAATCTTGATTTAAAATCATAAGTCATTCAATACTCACCCTGAAGTTGGAGCAATATCATAGGAGTTATGATGAAAAAGTTATCTCACTTTCAACTAACGTGATTCCAGTTTACCCTATTTGGAGATTTTTCAATTTCTTCTTGATCCTAATCAAACCAGAATGAATCACGATGTCAGAAACTTTATTTGGACTCATAAATCAGTGTCAAATTACACTGAAGTTGAATCAATATCAATAGGAGTTATGATGAAGAAGTTATCTCACTTTTAACCTAAGTGATTCCAGTTTACCCTGTTTTGAGTTTTGGAAATTTCTTCTTGATTCTAATCAAATCAGAATGAGTCACGATTTAAGAAGATTGATTTGGACTCATAAATCAGTGTCTAATCTACCTGAAGTTGAATTAATATCATAGGAATTATGACGAAGAAGTTATCCCACTTTTAACCGAAATGATTCCAGTTTACCCTGTCTGGATATTTGACAATTTCTTCTTGATTCTAATCAAAACAGAATGAATCACGATGTAATAAGATTGATTTGGACTCATAAATCAGTGGAAAATCACCCTGAAGTTGAATCAATATCATAGGCGTTATGATGAAGAAGTTACCCCACTTTTAACCGACGTGATTCTAGTTTCCCCTGTTTCAAGATTTGGGAATTTCTTCTTGATTCTAATAAAAACAGAATGAATCACAATATAGAAGCTTTATTTGGACTCATAAATCAGTGTATAATCACCCTGAAGTTAAGTCAATATCATAGGAGTTATGATGAAGAAGTTATCCCACTTTTAACCCAAGTGATTCCAGTTTACCCTGTTTTGAGATTTGGCAATTTCTTCTTGATTCTAAACAAAGCTGAATGAGGCACGATTTAAGAAGCTTGATTGGGACTCATAAATCAGTGGATAATCACCCTGAATTTCAATCAATATCATAGGACTTATGAAGAAGAAGTTATCCCACTTTCAACCGAGGTGATTTTAGTTTACCATGTTTGGAGATTTTGCAATTTCTTCTTCATTCTAATCAGACGAGAATGAATCACGATGTAAGAAGCTTGATTGGACTCATAAATCAGTGGATAATCACCCTGAAATTGAATCAATGTCATAGGAGTTATGATGAAGAAGTTATCCCACTTTTAAATGAAGTGATTCTAGTTTACCCTATTTGGATATTTTGCAATTTCTTCTTGAATATAATCAAACCAGAATGAATCACGATGTTAGAAGCATTATTTAGACTCATAAATCAGTGTATAGTCACCCTGAAGTTGAATCAATATCATAGGAGTTATGATAGAGAAGTTATCCCAATTTTATTCGAAGTGATTCTAGTTTACCATGTTTGGAGATTTTGCAATTTATTCTTGATTTTAATCAAATCAGAATGAATCACGATGCAAGATTCTTGATTTGGACTCATAAATCAGTGGATAATCACCCAGAAGTTGAATCAATATCATAGGAGCTATGATGAAGAAGTTATCCCGCTTTTAACCGAGGTGATTTCAGTTTACCCTATTTGGAGATTTTGCAATTTCTTCTTGGTTCTAATCAAAACATAATGAATCACGATATAAGAAGCTTGATTTGGACTCATAAATAAGTTGATAATCACCCTGAAGTTGAATCAATATCATAGGAGTTATGAAGAAGAAGTTATCCCACTTTTAACCCAACTGATTCTAGTTTACCATGTTTTGAGATTTGGCAATTTCTTCTTGATTCTAATTAAAGCAGAATGAGTCACGATTTAAGAAGCTTGATTTGGACTCATAAATCAGTGTATAATCACTCTTAATTTGAATCAATATCATAGGAGTTATGATGAAGAATTTATCGCACTTTTAACCCAAGTGATTATAGTTTACCCTATTTTGAGATTTGGCAATTTCTTCTTTATTCTAATCAAAGCAGAATAAATCACGATTTGTGAAGTTTTATTTGGACTCATAAATCAATGTATAATACCCTGAAGTTGAATCAATATAATAGGAGTTATGATGAAGAAACTATCCCACTTTTAACCCAAGTGATTCTAGTTTACCCTCTTTGGAGATTTTGCAATTTCTTCTTGATTCTAATCAAAACAGAATAAGTCACGATTTATGAAGCTTGATTTGGACTGATAAATCAGTTGATAATCACCCTGAATTTGAATAGATATCATAAGAGTCATTATGAAGAAGTTATCTCACTTTTAACCGAGGTGATTCCAGTTTATCCAGTTTGTAAATTTTGTAATATCTTCTTGATTCTATTCAAAGCAGAATGAATCGCGATGTAAGAAGCTTGATTTGGACTCATAAAAAGTGGATAATCACCCTGAAGTTGAATTAATATCATAGGAGTTATGATAAAGACGTTATCCCACTTTTAACCGAAGTGATTCCAGTTTACCTTGTTTTGAGATTTGGCAATTTCTTCTTGATTCTAATCAAAGCTGAATTCACGATTTAAGAAGCTTTATTTGGACTCATAAATAACTGGATAATAACCCTGAAGTTGAATCAATATCATAGGAGTTATGATGAATAAGTTATCCCATTTTAACCGAGGTGATTCCAGTTTACCATGTTTTGTTGATTTTGCAATTTCTTCTTGATTCTAATCAAACTAAAATGAATCAGGATCTAAGAAGCTTGATATAAACTCATAATTCATTCGATAATCACCCTGAAGTTGAACCAATATCATAGGAATTATTTAGAGAGTTTTCAATTTCTTCTTGATCCTAATCAAACCAGAACGAATCACGATTTAAGAAGCTTGATTTGACTCATAAATCAATGTATAATCACCCTGAAGTTGAATCAATATCATAGGAGTTATGATGAAGAAGTTATCCCACTTTTATCCCAAGTGATACTAGTTTATCTTGTTTTGAGATTTGGCAATTTCTTCTTGATTCTAATCAAATCAGAATGAGTCACGATTTAAGAAGCTTGATTTGGACTCATAAATCAGTGTATAATGACCCTGAAGTTGAATCAATATCAAAGGATTTATGATGAAGAAGTTATCCCAGTTATAACCGACGTGATTTTGGTTTATCCTGTTTGGAAATTTGGCAATTCTTCTTGATTTTAATTAAACCAGAATGAACCACAAACTAAGAATCTTGATTTAAAATCATAAGTCATTCGATAATCACCCTGAAGTTGGAGCAATATCATAGGAGTTATTATGAAAAAGTTATCTCACTTTCAACTGACGTGATTCCAGATTACCATGTTTGGAGATTTTTCAATTTCTTCTTGATCCTAATCAAACCAGAATGAATCATGATGTAAGAAACTTTATTTGGAATCATAAATCAGTGTATAATTACACTGAATTTGAATCAATATCATAGGAGTTATAATGAAGAAGTTATCTCACTTTTAACCTAAGTGATTCCAGTTTACCATGTTTTGAGATTTGGAAATTTCTTCTTGATTCTAATCAAAGCAGAATGAGTCACGATTTAAGAAGCTTTATTTGGACTCATAAATCAGTGTCTAATTACCCTGAAGTTTAATCAATATCATAGGAATTATGACGAAGAAGTTATCCCACTTTTAACCGAAATGATTCCAGTTTACCCTGTCTGGAGATTTGAAAATATCTTCTAGATTCTAATCAAACCAGAATGGATCACGATGTAAGAAGATTCATTTGGACTCATAAATCAGTGGAAAATCACCCTGAAGTTGAATCAATATCATAGGAGTTATGATGAAGAAGTTATCCCACTTTTAACCGATGTGATTCTAGTTTACCATTTTTGGAGATTTTGCAATTTCTTCTTGATTCTAATCAAACGAGATTGAATTGCGATGTATGAAGCTTTATATAGACTCATAAATCAGTGGATCATCACCCTAAAGTTGAATCAATATCATAGGAGTTATGATGAATAAGTTATCCCACTTTTAACCCAACTAATTCCAATTTACCCTGTTTTGAGATTTGACAATTTTTTCTTGATTCTAATTAAAGCAGAATGAGTAACGATTTAAGAAGCTTGATATGGACTCATAAATCAGTGTATAATCACTCTTAATTTGAATCAATATCATAGGAGTTATGATGAAGAATTTATCTCACTTTTAACCGAAGTGATTCTAGTTTACCATGTTTGGCGATTTTGCATTCTTGATACTAATCAAACCAGATTGAATCATGATGTAAGAAGCATGATTTGGACTCATAAATCAGTGGATAATCACCCTGAAGTTGAATTAATATCATAGGAGTTATGACGAAGAAGTTATCCCACTTTTAACCGAGGTGATTATAGTTTTCCCTGTTTGGAGAATTTGCAATTTCTTCTTGATTCTAATCTAACCAGAATGAATCACGATGTAAGAAGTTTGATTTGGACTCATAAATCGGTGGATATCACCCTGAAGTTGAATCAATATCATAGGAGTTATGATGAAGAATTTATCTCACTTTTAACCGAAGTGATTCTAGTTTACCATGTTTGGAGATTTTGCAATTTTTTCTTGATTCTAATCAAACCAGATTGAATCACGATGTAAGAAGAATGATTTGGACTCATAAATCAGTGGATAATCACCCTGAAGTTGAATCAATATCATAGGAGTTATAATGAAGAAGTTATCCCACTTTTAACCGAGGTGATTCCAGTTTTCCCTGTTTGGAGAATTTGCAATTTCTTCTTGATTCTAATCAGACCAGAATGAATCACGATGTAAGAAGCTTGATTTGGACTCATAAATCGGTGGATATCACCCTGAAGTTGCATCAATATCATAGGAGTTATGATGAAGAAGTTATCCCACTTTTAACCGAAATGATTTTGGTTTACTTGTTTGGAGATTTGGCAATTCTTCTTGATTCTAATTAAACCAGAATGAACCAAGATCTAAGAACCTTGATTAAAACTCATAAATCATTCAATAATCACCCTGAAGTTGAACCAATATCATAGGAGTTATGATGAAGAAGTTATCCCACTTTTAACCGAGGTGATTCCAGTTTATCCTGTTTGGAGATTTTGCAATTTCTTCTTGATTCTAATAAAACCAGAATGTTCACAATCTAAGAAGCTTGATTTAGACTCATAAATCGGTGGATAATCATCCTGTAGTTGAATCAATGTCATAGGAGTTATGATGAAGAAGTTATCCCACTTTTAACCAAAGTGATTTTGGTTTACCCTGTTTGGAGATTTGGTAATTCTTTCTGATTCTAATTAAACCAGAATGAACCACGATCTAAGAAGCTTGATTTAAACTCATAAATCTTTCAATAATCACCCTGAAGTTGAACCAATATCATAGGAGTTATGATGAAGAAGTTATCTCACTTTCAACCGACGTGATTCCAGTTTACCCTATTTGGAGATTTTTCAATTCCTTCTTGATCCTAATCAAACCAGAATGAATAACTATGTAAGAAACTTGATTTGGACTCATAAATCAGTGTATAGTCACCCTGAAATTGAATCAATATTATAAGAGTTATGATGAAGGAGTTATCCCACTTTTAACCTAAGTGATTTCAGTTTACCATGTTTTGAGATTTGGCAATTTCTTCTTGATTCAAATCAAAGCAGAATGATTCACGATTTAAGAAGCTTGATTTGGACTCATAAATCAGTGGAAAATCACGCTGAAGTTGAATCAATATCATAGGATTTATGATGAAGAAGTTATTCCACTTTTAACCGAAGTGAAACTAGTTTACCATTTTTGGAGATTTTACAATTTCTTCTTGATTCTAATCAAACCAGATTGAATCTCGATGTAAGAAGCCTGATTTAGACTCATAAATTAGTGGATCATCACCCTAAAGTTGAATCAATATCATAGGAGTTATGATGAATAAGTTATCCCACTTTTAACCGAGGTGATTCCAGTTTACCTTGTTTTGAGATTTGACAATTTCTTCTTGATTCTAATTAAAACTGAATGGAGCCATTGGAGGATTACTTAGACTAATTTCTTCTTGATTCCAGTTTACCCTGTTTTGAGAATTGGCAATTTCTTCTTGATTCTAATCAAAGCAGAATGAGTCACGATTTAAGAAGCTTGATTTGGACTCATAAAATAGTCTATAGTCACCCTGAAGTTGAATCAATATCATAGGAGTTATGATGAAGAAGTTATCCCACTTTTAACCGAAGTGATTCTAGTTTACCATGTTTGGAGATTTTTTAATTTTTCTTGATTCTAATCAAAGGAGAATGAATCACGATTTATGAAGCTTGATTTTGACTCATAAATCAGTGTATAGTCACCCTGAAGTTGAATCAATATCATAGGAGTTATGATGAAGAAGTTATCCCACTATTAACCGAGGTGATTCCAGTTTACCCTTTTTGTAGATTTTGTAATTTCTTCTTGATTCTAATCAAACCAGATTGAATCACGATGTAAGAAGTTTGATTTGGACTCATAAATCAGTGGATAATCACCCTGAAGATGAATCAATATCATAGGAGTTATGATGAAGAAGTTATCCCACTTTTAACAGAGGTTATTCCAGTTTACCCTGTTTGGAAATTTTGCAATTTCTTCTTAATTCTAATCAAACCAGAATGCATCAAGATGTAAGAAGTTTGACTTGGTCTTATATATCAGTGGATAATCACCCTGAAGTTGAATCAATATCATAGGAGTTATGATGAAGAAGTTATCCCACATTTAACTTGTTTTGAGATTTGGCAATTTGTTTTTGATTCTAATTAAAGCAGAATGAGTCACGATTTAAGAAGCTTGATTTGGACTCATAAATAAGTGTATAACCACCCTGAAGTTGAATCAATATCATAGGAATTATAATGAAGAAATTATCCCACTTTTAACCGAAGTGATTCGAGTTTACCCTTTTTGGAAATTTTGTAATTTCTTCTTGATTCTAACTAAACCATAATGAATCTGTGACAGCCCTCCCCTTGGGATCCAGCTGGCGCTGCAGCGCATCGACCCTAACCCCTCCCCTATGATACAACCTGCCCGAAATCACCCTAGGCCTCGGCTCACAGGTGGGTTATTGGTGCGCTTGGCGCTACTCGAACCCAAGACCTCACCCTTTAACAGCACTCCGACTGCCCACGGCTAATGGGCCACCCACGCCCGCTCTCTCGGCCCGTGGGCCCCATTCCGTTCCAACGGTCGGTGCGTAAATTTTTCCAAAGGCTCGAAATCATTGTTTACTATCCCTGCAATCACCACATGACCTTTCCCCGTGCTTTGGCCTCACTCGCACGGTATCGCGAATCACTTCCCGATAGGTCACCCATCCTTTCACTACTCCAGCATAAGCACGCTTAACCCTGGAGTTCTAAACGGATGTGTGACGGAAAATGTAAGTCAACTTTGGTGACATAGGTAGCCAAATCAATTCTCTTAAGCCTTTCCACATATCACAACTCGGGATGTTACAATTCACCCCCTCTCAAAGAACGCAACGTCCTCGTTGCGCCCCACGACAGGTCTCAAGACGCCTCTCAGGTCAGAACCGAGATGGCTAACCAGCTCTGATACCACTTATAACGCCCCGACCGCCCACAGCTAATGGGCCACCCACGCCCGCTCTCTCGGCCCGTGGGCCCCATCCCATCCGACGGTCGGTCGTTAATTTTCCAAGGCTCGAAATCATTGTTTACTGACCCTGCAATCACCACATGACCTTTCCCCGTGCTTTGGCCCCACTCACACGGTATCGCGAATCACTTCCCGATAGGTCACCCATCCTTTCACTACTCCAGCATAAGCACGCTTAACCCTGGAGTTTTAAACGGATGTCTGACGGAAAAGGTAAGTCAACTTTGGTGACATAGGTAGTCAAATCAATTCTCTTAAGTCTTTCCACACATCACAACTCGGGATGTTACAGACATTTGGTCTAGGAATTTAGCAAACTAATAGAATTTAGAATTAATGGTTGTCTGAATTATTGAATTCACAGCGGGGGTTGATTTTCTAGTATCTAGACATCTGATAGCTTCTGTAGCGAGAGATGATTGACTTACTATAGCGATTCGAGTTCCAGAATTGTTCGTAATAGAACCTTTAGCATTATATTTTTTTGTGGTTCTGAATTACATGTTATATTTCCCTGGATATACCACTTTTTCTAACTGTTTCACAACCCGTTTGATCTATTGCTTCTTTATTTTCTTGTTATTTATTGTTTTTTACTCTTCGATCTAGATTAATCTAAAACCATAAGTTTATTGCGTGATATCAATCGATGTGGATTTGATCCATAAGTACTGCAACCGAACTCTGAAATTGAAACGTTTCTCTTAGGGTATATTTGAGCATATCAAATTTTCGCGCTGTTTCCGAGGAATTTGAAACGCCATTAGACTATGTGTAGGATTTAGTCCAGTTTTTTTTTTAAATTTACTTATACATTTTTCTTGTGTTTTTCAAGTGCATGCATTGAAACACCAAAAACAACAAGAGGAAAAAAAGCTTTTGGGTCATCCAAACAAAGAAGTAGCACAGTTGGAACGTACGATCCGTAAGGCTAAGAATTAAGCATTTAGTGACACTCAAGGAGTATTGATCGACACTGCTCAAAAATTGGTGTCGACCGACACCAATCAAGCATTGCTTGACACCACTCGCGACATGGCCAGGAAAAACAAAAAAAAAATCATTGCCCGCTGATGCTGAAGGGGTTTTATGGGACCAGGAAGGTCGTGCATATAACGAAGCATGTCAGAGGATTGACACTGAGGAAGTTGTAGCTGCTGCTGCGAATGCTGAAAATGAAGGGAATGGTTGAGATATTCATGGGAGGACATTGATATTACAACAGATCTGACGAGTTCTATGCCAACAGGTCTGCAATTGCACCCCCTACATTCCAGTGGCATGACTTTGAGCAAAAGCATGCATATTTCTCTCTTGTGGGTCAACATCCTTTTCATGGTATTTCACATGAACATCCTATGGACATGTGTGTTCTACAATAGAGTCTCTGAAGACTATGTGCTCTAAAAGTGTAGAAAGTAAGGATCTATGAGAAGGCTTAAACAAGTCAGAAAGAATTCTTCAATGCCATGGTTGTTAAGGATGATGGATGGCACGAACATGAGAAGCCTGAAGACTTGAACGGAGGCGATTTTCTGGTCACGAGTGTGATATCGATCGGTACCCACCACTGGTGTCGGTCAAAAACCTCTGGAAACTCAGAGAACTCGCCACATGTAGCCAGTGTCGATCGACACCTTCCCAGCCTTGATTGACACCCTGCGAGCATCAATCAACACCCATCAGACGACAAAGCTTCCTAATATCACTCAACACGCGACTAAGGGTCGTATACCTATTGGAATGAGGGTGAAATCCAGGATTCCGTACGTACCAAGACATGCTGAAGAGCTTACTGATTTTTGCAAGAGAGTGAAAAAAAGTTCCTGAAGATTAATATTTTGATGAAAACCAGAGAGACATATGAGGATATCAAGGCTCTGTTTGATAAGATCAAGAGTTAATCGAAGAAGGTCAAGAACCGGAAGAAATAACAAGACCCTAGGAAGTTTGTGGTTATATGTGCTATCTTTGGAAATGAGTTACCTAATGATATGTGCGACACTTGTTATGCAGTCAGCATCATGCCTAAAGATTGTTGCTTGTAGAATGGGATTTAAGACATAAGCTTTCTCAATGAACTTTGATTCTTCAGAACTTTCTAACAACGAATCGCTTGGAATTATCAAGATTCTGGAAATGAAGATTGGAACTGCATTATCCTTGTTGACTTCCATGTGCTGGAGATAAAAGGGGTGGACAACTTCTTTCCGGTTTGGAGGCAACAATGGGTGCAGTATGTGATATGCAGCCGAACAAGATGTGTCTGGCAAACATAGATGAGAAATTTCTCTATGATCATGTTCGATAGAGTAGAGGTATGCATTTAACCTGCGACATTGAGATATGTGAGGATCCAGCATATGTAGCTGCATGTAGAAGACACAACTCGTGAGAGTTAAAATTTGATATTATTGTCGATCGACACCTCTCAGGTATCAAAGTACGATGAGACAAAAACACATAAGTTTGGGGGAAAATGTAGTAAGAAGAAACAAAGCATAAGGCATAAATATTATTCTACCTAGACTCTGACTCCTTAATCTTTTCTAGATGGTATCACTGAATACAGTCTGCACAAAGGTGGTTGACAGCCATTTTCTAGGATCCGAGCAGTTTTAACTTCAGAGCAGGAAGACAAAGGAGAGGATGTTGTAAGACCTTTCATAGGCTGTTTGTTCAAGGTGGAGAAGGAAGACATTGAGATTTTTTTTGGAGCAAGTTCCCAATCTTTTCATGATTGAATATGATCACTGATATGACTCAAATTACCATATGAGTAACTTTCTCTCTCAAATAAGAGGTTCAGTTGCAGTACTTAGAGATCAAATCCACAAGGAGAGTAGACACACAATAGACTAGATGTGCTATAATTAAGTTAGCCATTAAATTATAATACACTAAACAATAGTGATTGATTAAGCAATTAGTTTCTAAGAAATAAGAATGAATAGCTAAACTTAGGGTTGAAGATAATAGAATTTTGATATATAGATGCTAAGGGTTTGTGATAAACCATTCTAGAACTCAAATGAAATAGTAAGATATCCAACTCTCCCTGCGAGCCTAATCAAAAGACTAAGTCTTTGTTCCAGTTGTCGCATGTGAACAAGAAACGAGTGAGATCGATACTATAGTATGAGTGTCGATTGATACTTCCTTGGGCAATCATTAACATCATAATCGATATGTCACTATGTTAATTAGACCAGCCGTTGCATTTATTTAATAACCTTGCTCAGCATAATTAATTCACGTAATGAACCTACTGTCAAATTTTATCAGTATCCTAGGCTCAGAGTTCTAGTTAGCTACTCTAGAACGCAAACAATAAGTACAATTTTGATGAAGGATCCTTAAAGAGCAACCTAGCAATTATATGTCTCAGAAATTCATATAAACCCTAAATCTAACAAAAGAAACTAATCAGCATGATTAAGCAAAGCATAACAATAATCTTAACACAATGCATAAATATCTAGATTAAGAAAATTGGAGTTCCAATACGAATCACTGAAGGAGGCTTGATCTTCTCTCCAAAACTACTAAAAACCCTAGAATAATATGTTGTGATAAAAATAATAAAAAAAATTGTGTTTTGCCTAATTAATGAGAAAACACATAAATAGTAGGTATAAAGTCGGTCAAGGGTAGTCTTGTAATTATGTGGAACTTTTGGGTTGTAGCCGGTCTTGATTTCTAGTTGGCCCACCTACTCGCGCAAGTGTCGATTGGCACCAAGGGTTTAGTGTCAATCGACACTACTTCTTGATTTCGAATCTGACTCCTGATTTCTTCATGAGCTACGAGTTTGATTATCATGATGTTCCATAATCTCCACATTGCTCCAAAACATACTTTGACTAGAAAACACTGTAAAATAGACTCTAAAATGCACATATACTATGGGTGAAAACTGATAAAGTCAGAATGTAAAGAAGTTTAAAAATATAGAACAATCATGTAAAGTTTGATTATATACTATATAATCAACTCCCCAGATTTATTATTTGCTTGTCTTGCCCTCAAGCAAAACATAGAACAATCGTGTAAAGAATTTTGAAAACACATGGACTCACATAATTTAAAAACTTTATTACCTTCACCTTTGCAATGTTGCAAGCCACATCATAATGGTACCAATTTCAAGGGCACTTCCATGCCTTAGCTTAGCAACCAAACCATCCATCCCACTACTTAGCTGATATTCGATTGACTATCCCCTCTACAGGCATCATTTCTGCAAATAGATGTGCAACCAAAATTTTGGGAGTATCGATCAAATGACACATGAACTCTTACCCCAACAAGTATTTGAATACACATGTAGTCTTCTCTGATCCCTTTCCTTTCTCTATCTCCCCTCTTCTCTGAATCTTTTTCTTTTTTCTTTCTTGTTTTTTTATTCCAGTGAACAATGATGCTGATGCAGTCCGTCTTGTTTGTTTTCTTTTTTTTCTTTCTTTTGACAATGTGTAGGGGAATAACGGGGTTATAGGAAATTTTTTTACCCCTCTGTATCTTTCAGGAAATCATCTCAATATTTTTTTCTTTTGTAGGTGCCAAAAAAATGAGAGAAGGGAACCATAAACACACAGACTTTTGCTTTCCAAATTTGCAAGAGGAATCTGATCCACTTCATAACAAGCCCCAAAATAAGCAAGTTAAGTTGATTAAGATTGGAAGTCAGCTTTTGTTCCTTCATACTTTATCAGCTAGCATGGATGTTACTGGCAAGTGATATACTTAGTTGTTTCCATTCAGTACACCCTGCAATCAATAACCTTAAAGAATGGTGATGGAGAATGGCTAGATAATAAGTAAAAATTGAGAAAGTTCATCATCCCCTTCTTGACTCTATAAAACTATTAAAACATATAAAGATAAATCTAATGATAAAAAACAATATCAGTAAGACCTCCCTCAAATTTAAAGATCACTGTCCCCAATGTTATATAGTCTAACATTGGTGGGAAATCATTCAAAAGGACAAAATTTAACAAGGAATAAATAGTGTACCTGCTCGCTGATGGTGAATGTCGATTGGCATAGTTAAGTGCCGATCAATCGATGCTCGTGATGCTTTGTCGATCGACATTGATCAACTGTCATTCGATGCTCGGTGTAGACTCGTCTTCCTCCGGTCTTTTTAACATAAAATAAAATAAATACGCAAAGTCAGTAAAAACAAAAATTAAAATCTCTAGCTTGACGTTTTGGATTTTTTAGGCTAGTGTAGAGGTAATGGAACACTTGTTAGAAAACAAGTATCCACATCTTCTTTGCTCATCTCCTCTGATTTTTTGCTCTTGCTGTCTCTGAATGATCTCATGTGTGTAATCAACTTTAGTTGTAGCTCTTACATACACTTACTTAACCATCCAATGTTGTTGTCGAGAGGGAAGTAGATTGCATCAACTTTTATGTAGTACTCATCAAACATCCTCTCTTGAGTTGTATTAATGTCAGCTATAATCTCTTCAACATGATATTTCAAGTAGATCTCAGGTGCTCGCCGACATGGTGGTGTAAGGTGAGCTCCAGGAAGCTGGAAACATCCATCATACTCTAGTAGACTCAAATAATAGCCTCCCCAACTGTCTCCCGTATCAAGTATTGCTTTCATATCATCATGTAAAACATTGGTGATCGTTTCTTCCTCATCCCATTAATTGCCATGTTCATCTCTGTAGACTCTATGCTCATATGTTGCTACTACACTGAATTTTCTCTTACGTAGAATGGCGGCCTCAATAATAAATGTTTCTCGGAATTCTGAAGTTGCAGGGGTGTCGATCAATGCTGGTGGCTGGGTGTCGATCCATGCATCGCCGTCATCTTTGTACTCTATGCCAGAATCAGAATAGCAAACTGCTACGAATCTTGGATCTTCTCTTATCTCAATATAGGGTGTGTTTCCCTTGACCACTTTAACAAGGTCATTGAAATCAGTCTCACTGGTGAATGAGAGATAAAATATGTTTGCCTTTATATCACAAACAACTTCTATAGTAGCCATGAAGGCTCTCCCAAGTAATACAGATGAATTCTAGTTTATCTGAATATCTATAACATGAAAATCCACCAGAACTAGGGTACTACCAATTTGTTGTAAGGTTTCTTACAATCCTTCATGAATTCACCTTGGAGAAATCCGAAAAGGTGAATGAATCGCTAGATTGTTCAATCTTCAGACTTAGTTGCTTATCCATCATCTAGGAATAATATTGACTGAAGAACTTGTATCGCAGAGTGCATTATTAAGGTTTGTAAATTCTATACATACTCTCTATTTTCCGTTCTTCTTTTTTACCACTACTGGGTTTGCTAACCATTTTTTGTATTTGACTTTGATGATTGATCTTGCATTGAGTATTTTTTCTACTTCGGATTGATGTCCTCCGCTCTTTCCAAACCAAGCATTTTTCTTTTTTGACGGATTGGTTTAAATGTCGGATCTCAGTCTAACTCATGTGATGTTATCGCCGGATCTATTCCAACCATGTTGTCAATCATCCATGCAAAAGAACTTCTATTTCCTATTATGATAGCAACGGGTTTTTCCCATATGCTCTTTTCAAAACTTTTCTGATTCCTACGCAGTGGCTCGGATTATCTAGATTGATACATACTTGTTGTTTTTCCGCCTTTACAGGATCTTCAATGTCCCCACGTTTCTCCTCTGGCTTCCAGTAGTCATCAAATTCTTCTTGTAGCTTATTTTCAGTGGAAAACTTAGTTTATTTTTATTTACACAGAAAATTCTTAACGTTCTTTCTTTACCTTGAATGGTTATAATCTTCGCCTGAGTTAGGAAATTTAGACATTGGTGATATGTAGATGGCATAGACCGTATTTCAATAAGGCAAGGCGTTCCAAGAATTATTTCATAAATATCAGGGGTATCCATGATTGAGAACTTGACATCTGTGGTGATCAAATGCAAGTCGGAATATGAATACTTCCCATGGGATATATCACCGAGGTATCATATGTCGTTAAAGGTTGCTTTATGGTTTTCACCTTTGGTTTGAGAGCTTGAGTCTTTCTAATGTAGCTCGGTAAATGATATTTACCAAACTACCGGTATTGATCAAAGCTCTGGTCACCTATGATTGGCCAATGTTACCTCTAGCACAAGTTCATCATTGTGTGTTATATTGTGCTCGTCTTCATCTTCTTGGGTGAAGCATGATTTTTCTCCTTGTGAATTGAATTTGTCAGTAACTTGAACGAATTTTTCGCATAAATAGATAGTATTTATTATTTTAATCCTTTTCCAGATTGCATGAGCTTCTATGACCTCAGGTATTTGCTTCCGTTTAGTGATGTTATTTGCTCCTTAATTTTTTTTTCTGAGAGTTGATGCCAAGGAATTTGACTGAGGGACAGCCTCTACTTCTTTTATTTTGATATATTTTATAGCTTGGCGATAAACATCTTCGAGAGATATAGGGCGATCAAGAATGAGGTTATGATACGGTGGGGAGTCACTTCTCAAGGTACGTCTTAAAGCCATTACTCTGAATTCACCCCTTATGCATGCACCAAAAGTTGCTTTTCTGAATCTTCCGTTGAAGGATCTCAATGACTCTCCTTCTCCTTTCAACATTCGCCAAGTATGGTCATTTCAGCTTCCATCATCCCATCTGGAGAATAGTATTTCATGATTTCGCTTGATGGTTTCAATGTGTTTGGCCTAGAGTTTGTCAGATTGTGTCACCATGAGATTGGTTGCTTTTACGATCTCTTCTTCTAGGGTTGGGGTACTACAAGGGTACATCCCCTGGTTGCCTCCCGAACTTATGGTACCTGCCCGGGATAAAATGTCGAGATTCGATCGATACATGAAGTGATGGAATATCATGATTTGCGACTGATGTCTTCTTTGCTGGATTATTTCCTCTACTTGTAGGTGTGATTGATTTACCAACGTAATGTGTATGTTTCACGTCGGAATCTGAGGGTTTGTTGAATGAATCCCTCTCCTTCTAGTGCCAAATGATGGATCTCAAGATCCACTTCGAAAATTAGGTTTACGGATTCAATTTTGTGTATAAAAAATGTATAGAAGACTGTATACTAATGATTTTGTATGAAAATGTGTATTTTATTGATAAGATGAATAGGAAATGAGTATAATACGGGAGGTCTCAAAAAACAAAGACCTGTGAATGTATTGAAATTTGAAAGTATAGTAATGGTCTAAGAGAATTCGGATCCCCCTTCTTCTTAACTTGTTCTCGTTTTTATAGATATTCGAGGCTTGACCATAACGGGTTTGTGATTTTTGGCGATAATCACTGATGGTATTTCACGACGTTTTTTATTGTTTTGATTCCCTTTTAGCTTAGGTATGACTACGCGAGCTCAACATAGGCCGTGTTTCCAATTTGGGATGGGCCTGTTGTTGTCTCTTTTCTGGTCCATCTGACTCTGGGTCGGATTTCGAATCGATATTGAAGTAAGGTGAAACCCGCCTCCAAGACCTAGCAAACTTATACCAATGGGTTATGAGTTTATATGGAAAGAGAGACAGTGGAGTCCTACCGACAAAAATCTTATCGGTTACGGTCGGAAAATTGGTGTGATCGAGAATCCTCGTGAGTGTGGTTTTAGATTCTGGGTTTTAGAATATGCTGAGAAAGAGGAATGGTCGATGAGCACTTTTCATTTGCCTGAATCTTATGTTGACGTCGACTTCAAGGTCATGGATACTTTTCTAGCGGAGAGATTTGTCTGGTCTCAAAAGAATGGTCTGATCCGTTCTGTTTTTTCTACTACAGTTTAGAGAAAAAAACATGAGAAGTGTCAAAATCGAAGGACTGCATATTTCAAACTTTAAGCAAATCCTAGTCCTTTTTGTGACTGTTTCGGGTCATTATAAGAGTGTCATCCTTTACAACATGCCCAACGGATGAGTTCTTGTTCTGATATCTAGTAAAAGTAATAATATAAAATGTAAAAACATAGGGGGATAGAGAGAGAGAGAGAGAGAGAGAGAGAGAGAGAGAGAGAGAGAGAGAGAGAGAGAGAGAGAGAGAGAGAGAGAGAGAGAGAGAGAGAGAGAGAGAGAGAGAGAGAGAGAGAGAGAGAAAATTAAGGATTTGTGAGATATTTTCTAGAAACTATGTGTCCATCTGTTAAGGTTTTAGTGGTTTAAAAATTCAAAAAAAAACTTTAAATAATTACTTAATAAAAATAGAATAAATCTAGATTTAGATATTTGAAATGGAGTTTTTTCCGTGAAAAATGTCCTTATATAGTAAAACACAAGTCACGCAGCATTTGAATTCTGACACATAGATATGTTTTAAATTTTTATTTGGAAAATGGAAAAAAGTTAAATGCAAAAACAGGTCCGTCTATTTGTTTTTAACTGATTAATTTTTATAAAATGACAAAATGCCTAAAACTTCTTCTGCTAAACCCATGATCCACAACGGTTAATCTTTCTCCCTATATAAAATCAAAATCTTCTACTAAGCAGTTACAAAAAGAAAAATAAGAACTTCTACTATATTAACGAACTTCTATTGACGTATCCACAGTATTGAATCTGCAGTTCTTGATCCATATCAACATAATATCTGGTGAAACGATGACATAACAATAATCTTCAAAAATCCTTTCAATAAGTTAAAAGGTTTTTTTTGTAAGTGGACGAGAAATGTAAGTGTACTCCAAGTTGGCTGATGTACGATAAAATTCAGGTTAGACAATCTAAAACACTCAAAACTCTTCGTGCTCAATTTCTAATTTCGTCCTATTGGATTTCTTTTTCATAAACATTGTTCTCTTCTAATCTAATTATTGCTTTTTTCCTCTTTTGCTTTATATATATAGATACAGCAAAAGCTACATACATGGTAAGAAAGATAACATAAACAAAACAAGTATATCATTTAATTATATTCAAATTGGATTATATCAACTCTCGATTTGCTTCAAATGTTACATTATCTATATTTTAAGCAGATATGATATGGTTTGTTACATAAAATTTGATACCTTATTATATATAAAATGGTACATTTTTATTGTTTAAGCACATATGATATCATTTATTACATAAATGTCGTTTATGTAACAAAATTTGAAAATATGTCATACCCATGTTGAAGTTAAATGATTTTTGCTTTGTGAATTAGATTTTATGTTTGTAGACACTTAGATTTTATATTAGGGTCTAGGGTTTAGGTTTCAAAAGTTTATAGTTAATTTTAGTAGTTTGTTAAGTATGATATAATTCCTCATTCTGATTTTGATTTTCGCCGCCAGCTTCCACCACGACAAAAAAAAACATGAGCGCCTATTCTAAATACATTAAATAAAATCACCTGAGTAAATATTTTTCAAAAAATATTTACTCGGCAAATAAGAAATACTATATACGAATGTTCCTTTAATATATGTGAAATTTTTGTTACTTACTATATCTAAATTATTAAATGATTATTTCAAAGGAAGTTTCACCTTGTACATATATCCTATATAATGAATCGAGATCTCTTCCTAACAGAGTACATTTTAACCATTTGTATACTCATATTTTCTGCCTAATGGATTGATACTCCTTCATAATTACTCTCTTTATTTTTATTTTCTTTGTTCATTTACTAGTAATTCATATCTATGTAGATGAATCTTGACTACACTCAATATCAAACGATAGAGAAGGAAAATGATAATAAAGTGAGTACTCTTGCTGTCTAATAGTAGATTGATATAATTGCCTTGAATATTCTTTATTATATCATTCATTCACTAATCATGCGTATTTAATGTAGATAAATGTTAACTACACTGAATACAAAAATCATGGAAAGGCAATTGATAATGAAGTTAGTACATTGTCCTTCTAATATATTTCTCTTGCTTCTTATCATATTGCTTCTACAAAATTTTAATTTTCATATTTGTATAATAGGTTTGAAGCAAGTGAAGAAGGATGCCAGTATACAACCAGATTCAAAAGTTATGGTACTGCAATCCTTTTCTTTTTGTTATAAATACTGTTATTATATTATTTTTATATTAATGTGTTTGTTATATAATTCAGATGAATTTAAATTACGAAGAGGATCAAACAAAGATGAAACTAATGGATCATGAAGTAAGTACTCATTCAGTAAAAAAGATGAAGCCAATGGATCTTCAGAATTTCATAATATGGTGATCCTTCTTTATTATTTAAATATTTTTTGTTTTTAATGGTCTCTTAATTACATTTGTGTAGATCACTCTAAATTATATTTATGGCCAAAAAAGTGAAATCAAAGATTCATGATGTGAGTAAGAAGATGCCGATATTCCAATATTCTTGCAGTTCTACATATTGTATACTGTAATTTAATTTTCATATCTGATAACTTATTATATTAATGTATTGTTTTATCTTTCTATCATTTATATTGATCATAGAACATGATTTTTCAAATATAGAGATATTAGTATGATTGTTGTTACTAGGCCATCAATTTGTAATCTCCATTAGTTTTAATATCATGTGTAAAATGTTACGCAACTCAAGGTAAATAAATGGTAAATAAAAAAATTGCTTCGTTTAAGGGGTTATTTCAATTTAACGTATATTATTCTGTTTTTTTTGTTTTGATTGCATTTTTAGCCACTTAAACCATTATACCAAATTTAAGAAATGTTATTCGGTTTTTTATTGCAATGTATACTTTTATGCAACAATATTCCATCACCCATAAAAAAGTACAGTCATCCAGTAAAAATAGTATTGTTCTAAAATTCATATCGTTTACAAGTAAGATATGAAAGTTATCATTTCCATAATGTTAAAGTTTATTTATATTTAATAAAAATAATAATTATAGCGGCTTTGTGTTAAATGGAGTTATTTTTGGGAACTTGAATCAATAATTACTTGTATTAGACTATTTAATTCCACTATGGTGTATTACATTAAATACCAAGCCACATTAATTATTTTTGCATTAAATATAATTTCAAATAATTACAATTACGTTGGTTTACACAATAGCTTCCATATTTTAATATATTACACAGTACGAGTATAATATATATATATATATATATATATATTCCAATAGTTATCATTGGTAAATGTAATCATACTAAACTATAGGAGTATAATAATTACAAAGATGAACAAAGTGAACCAATAAGATTATTCATCAAATGATCTACCTGTTTAAGCATATACTGTAATTATTATATATATTGATGTATGCAATAAAAATCAAGTTTCCAAATCTATGAAAGTTGATAGGCAAAATGTTTTGTTTAACAAAAAAAGCTTTTTAGAAAGAAATTTTTAGAATCAAGACTTTTAATAAATGTTATTTTACGGTATATACAAAACAAGAATTTATGATGCATATTTAATAGATTTCCTCATGTTATGGTTTTATATATTACATCTATAGTATTTATACTTTATAAGATCTTCATAATTAAGCATATACGGTAGATACAACACATTAAAGTGCATATTTAGTTTATAAATAACATTTCCATATTTTAGTTTATATTTATATTTTCAAATTAATATCTTTTTCAAGTGTATATTTATAATTTATAAGATTTCCTACATTTTGGATGGTATTTATTATCAAATATTCGATATCGAGTTTTTAAGAAATTGTTTACATTTATATAATTTTTGTTTTCCATTTTCCCTAATTTTTCCATTATATAAGGTTCTTATTCCATCCATTAATTACACAATTATTATGGAAGCGGTTGTTTTCCTTGAAGGGTTGGACTATCAATCTATTAATGTTTCATTAAGAGTCCGAATAGTACAAAAATGGAGCGCAGGAATGGAATATTTGGTTAAGATTGTCAAATGATACTTATGGGTGGAAATGTGAGTACTAGTCATATACATTTATATACATTTATATTATATATTAAACAAATCCGCTAATCATAATATTTTTCTTATAGGGGCATATGATTCGAGCAACTCTGAAGAAATATTTAATGCATAAATTATTTTGTATGCTTAATAAGCATTGATGGGCTAGACTCTCTAATTTTAAAGAAGTCCATTCTAGTGGAATTACCAGGGTAAATCGTCATAAATATCATTTTTTCTGCTACTACTCATGTTGAATTTATATTTCTAGATGAGAATCCGAATTATTGTCATTTGTAAAATACAATTAGTTTAACATGGGATTAATTCATCCCAAATTTGAATTTGGTTAGAAATCTAATCATTATCAACTAAGTTTTCAACATTATAAACCCTCAACTCATAAACCGTTAACATATGTTACCCTCCGTCACGGTATTTTAGACGGAGGATAACATACGTGAACGAAATTAAAGTTGAGGGTTTATTTCGTAGTATATTTAGTTGATGGTTTATTTTACGATTAATTTTTAGTTGAGGGGGTTAATTACTAAAAACCCTTTTGAAAATTATAATCTATTTACATTTTTCAGGTATAAATGGCCAGCTCGATTGACTTGAAGAGGAAGCGTCCAATGGAAAAGGACCGGATCAGGTCTAGAAGAAGGTTTTAAGAAGGAGAAGAAGGCGAATGAAGAAAATTACAAGGCGATTCTTCAAATGTTAAAGGATTAAAGGATAACAAAAGATTCTAAGCATGAGGCGGAACTTCAAGTAAACTCTATTTCTTCACAAAGTTATTTGAAAAGCTTTAGGAAGAATCTTTCAACGTGAAGACTGAGAGGAAGAAACTCCAAAAAAAGCTTCTCCATGCGAAGGAGAAAGTGAACACAATCAAAGTCCCTTATATTGATTGAGATAAAATTGGCAAGACATATATGTCCCGCTAAATGTTTTATTGTTGAAAAAAACTTTAAATATCACTTATATGTTTTTTTTTAAAAAAAACATAATATTATTATATATGACTTAAGGCAGTTTTGGTTTTAATTTGCGGTATTGCTTATATCCTTCTTTTTGTGCATGTCTTCTCGGTATTGCAGGTATGTCTCTAGGTTTTTTTTTGTCTTTTTGGTTTCGAGTTTAAAGTTTAAATCTCTGGTCATATACACACGGTGACTTGACGAATGGTTTAAGCCAACACTAGGTAAATCTTAGAAAATAATCTTCTCTATGAAATTGAAATTTCAGGGTTAGAGGGATGGACTATTCCCAATGAATGATTACATTACATGTACAAGTCTTCTATGCTTATATTCTCATTTCAATTAATTATACTTTTTTTGTTAAATTGTTTGGTTTATTCGTAAGATATAAAAACTAGTGCTTGTTATTGGACCGCCATAGTTTTCAAAACATAAAAGATAAGTTGTTGACGCTATACAAAAGATTAGTGTTAAATCTCCTATATATAAGTAACTTGAATGTTATATACAAAAGTGACATCATATTTTCGCATGAATAATACTATATGGTATGGTTTAAGTAATATATGTCATTTTACCCAAAAATTGAATATGTTCCCAGTAATATGTGATCCCCTGGTAAAAATTACATGTATATGATTTATTTATTAGGGTTAATGTTTGCATAGCTTCCTTTTAAAAACTTTATTAAATAAGTAAAAATGAAAAACCATCAATGAATTAAATTATAACAATTAATTAGAGAGCTCTCCTATGAGCGATACGTCAGAAGAACTCACTAAAGTGACTTTTCAGTTAATATATAAGAGGATTTAGTTGATCTCTTAACAACTAAAAGTACTATATTGATAGAAAAACTTTACCTTTTGTTTTAACTAGGGTCGATCTAGGCTATGCCAGGAATTATCCTAACTTTTAAAAAAATTGTACTTATAATTTTATAAGTATATTTATATATAATATATATTGACATCTGCTATAAAATATAAAACTTTCAGTTCTAAAAATCTGTGATCTTTTTTTTATTACTACAAATACTATAACGTGATAAGAAAAATGAAAATAATAATAATTGAGTCTTTGTTATTATCTGAATATTATTTTATCTTGGTTATATATAACTAATTGCTAAATGTACCCAATGTAAGGCTTATTTTGAGTTTAAAACCATTATATTCATAACTTTCAAGAGAATTAGAAAATTTATGTTGATATATATATGTGTGTGTGTATAATCAATTTTGTTCCACCCAGTCTTAGAGCTATTTTTTATTTATTTTCCCCATCTTTATTTTTTGCTATATACATAATCAATTTTGAACATGGCCCTCATCATATCATGAAAATACTGTTATTTTCTCATAATAGGCTGTTGAACAAAATTGTTCTTGACAAAGTATAACAAATTATGGTATGTGCTTAACAATCTAGCATTAATTTGCAGAATATACATATTGAGAAAGGAAATGCATAAAGTAACCATGTATAACTCACACGGTGGGATAAGACATTTGACCAGAAAAGCAGACATTTTTACCCTTTTGAAAGTAGGAGGACGAGGAAAAGGGTGGAGGAGAGAGAGCGAGTGTATGAGGAGGAGAAAGGAGGAGATGAGAGGGAAGGAGGTGGAGGAGGAAAATAAGGAAAGAAGACAATGAGCAAGTGAGGGCGAGAGAGGAGGAAAGGGAGTGGAGGAAGAAGAGGAGGAGAGAAAAGAGAAAAGAAGGATGTTAGGTACTATATTGTTTCTATAAAAATAGAATAGTTATAACATAATAATTTGACAAATTACTTAGAATGACTCATATTAAATTATAAATCCTAGATTAAAATACATAAAACATCTCTATAGTACTCTCTCTCTCTCTCTCTCTCTCTCTCTCTCTCTCTCTCTCTCTCTCTCTCTCTCTCTCTCTTCCCAACATAATTAACCATTTTTTAAGCAAAAAAAAACATAAGTAAATAATTGATAGGGTTAGTAGTATCTCTTTTCACCTACTGGTGTTGGGCTTCGCCACCATTTTCCATCCTTACAAATTTCATGGTAATTGTGTATTTTATGTGTCAATCCTCTTAAATCAACTTTTATAAAATTGAGAAAATAAATTTGCTATAAAATTATATAATTATCAAAAAGTAAAAAATAATAATATTTCTAAAATTTGTAGATATCAAAAGGAAACTAATGGTATTAGGATTAAAAATTGGGTTAATATGTTGAATGTACATATTGAGACAAGAAATAAAGAGAATAACCATGTAAGGATCACATAGTGAGGATGACAACTATCTTTAAAATGATATTTTTGACCTTGTACATAGTGGGCACACATTTCTTTTAAATTTCAATCACACATTATATATAGAAAACTGAAAAATAGGATAGTATAGTAAATACATGATACAAAAAATTAGTTCATAGAAATATATAAACAAACTTAATATGGAGTTATGTTGTTTTCTATGGTTTTATGATGAAATAGAAAGAAGGAGGAAGTTGTCACACGACTACAATCCCTTCATATTATAGTATATAATGAACTGCTTGAGATTTGTTAACATCATTATCATAACATCACAATTGATAGAAAACTTATAAGAGATACACCGCGGTTTTCGAAAATGACACTTAAAAGTTGATGGAGACACTCCTCATAACAAATAGTATATAATGGTGAGGTGAGGATACAGTGGAAAGTAGTGAAACAGAAGTTAAGACGGTAAAAGTTAGGAAATAACGAATGTCGATAATGGTGGAGGAGAAGATAGTGATTACAGTTGGTAGTGATAGTGGTGATGAATTTACAGGAGGAGGGAGGGGAGGAAAAATGGGAGGAGGAGGACACATGGCTTCTTCTTTTAATCTTCTTATGCTGCCACTGCATTGGTAAAGTAGAACACGTGGCTTCTCTTTTTAATCTTAAAAAATGTTTTATTGTTTATGTTAAATGGGCTTTAATGTTAATTGTGAAATCAATTGAGTTTTTGAACTTTTTTTCATACCAGCCCATGAGTTTTTAGTGTTTCTTTGTATTTGATGTTGGGGAATAGAGAGTAAGTCGTCGTGTCCCTTCATATCCGCCATTTATTACATTTTCAAGCATAAACATGAATTCATGGGGTATTACTCTTCGGTTATCCCTCACCCATTATATATTTATCTTTCTATAGATCCTTCACCGTAAGAGTTTTCAGCTACACAGCTAGCAAGCTCTTTGAGATTGATACAACCGTCGGCACCAAACTCTCTAAGCATTAGACTCACCTCTTCCTGACTCGGGGGTCACTAGATATCTCATGGAAACATAGTTGTTGTCGTCTCAATCGATTAACTTGAACGCTTGAATCAAATCGAAGTAATAGCACAAGTTCTCAAGAATAACACTGATAGGAGTGGCGGCTGGACTTGTCTTGAGATTACCATACGATCTTTCGGGAAAGAGGAAGAAGCACCAGAGCTGAAAGAAGAAGGTGCATATATGGAGACAAAAGCTATGGTTTTGGAAGAAGGTTTTTTTTAATAAAAATTTATTTATATAACCCATCAGGCCATCACTCTTTTGGCTGTAGAATTTTACATGGAACAGTACTGGTGCCAAGTTACCTTCGTTAGGTCTCGAAACTTTGGTTATGTCAACAATCAAACAAGCGATTAAGGTATTACACATTTAAACGCAAGCCTTCGGTTCCTGTCTTGCGTCTTTTGTATTGGATCTGCACTTACATTCTCTTTTCGATTTTAGATTGGGTACAAACACATCTATTGTGCTTCCATATATGGTCACGAGAAAGAGGTAAACATTCCTAATATCACATAATTTGAGAAAGACCACAGGCTATTATGTATGTGTGGTTGAAGTTTCCTGCCTCTGTATGTTTCGTTCTCCTCACACTATGAATCCATTAACTAGGTTATTAGCACATTGAAGAAAGTTAATAGATGGTGATTTTGTGACATGTGAGGAGTATTCATCACTTCGAAACTCTGGTTTGACTTCTTTGTACGACCAATTTTTTCCCCTTAGGAATGTCTATATTAAGTTTCTAGTTCCAATCACCCATCACTCTTCCTATTTCTATTACACTAGCAGCAAGTGTTTACTGAAAAATTTCACGGGAAACATCAAGTTAGAGATCGTGTAGTCAACAAGACGAGAATGTGAAAGAGTGAGCATCAAGAAATGTCTTGCCTTATGTAATGAATTTAAAAAATTGCCATAAAGGTTTCTATAAGGGCCTTTGTTTATGTATCTATCGCAAGAGTGGAAAGAACCCGTGACCAATATTTCTTCTACATGATATTTATTTAGTCACATTTTCGTCAACTTTGATAGAGATTTCATGAAAAGTTTCATTAATCAGTTTATTTTAAAATACAAGATATTTGTATAATTTTTGTTTTGGTTACCCATTAACTACATAATCCTACGCGAAGCTTCCGCCGTCTAACTACAAGATATTTATTATGCAAACAGCTTGAACCATTTGATTACACTAATTTATAACCAGTGTTACTGTTCAATTAGTAATGTCGATCTAGGGAATAATGAAGAAAACAAATTGAGCGAATAAAACAAAATTATAATATTTAATTTATATGGTTATAATGCAAGTGAAGTGATCACTACCATAATTAAGTTGCATTACTCTTTCGTATCTGTTAGTTAAGTTTACGGTTTACCATGTGTATGAGAATGTACACGTAATTAGCTTATCAACCATTAAATCACTATAAGTTCTCATATATAATTAGGGTATTTTACTAATCTTTCGATCTGTTGGCACTGGTGATACATTTTGTAAAATGAAGTAAGCATGAATGAAGTACATCTACAAGATTAAATGTTCTATTTTTTTATCATGTGAAACAGTTTTGGGATATAGATGGTGTGAATTTCAGTTGACAAAAACAAGAATTTATAACCACCGCAAACAAAAGAAATATTAAAGATTGACGGTGTGAGTATTAACTGTAAAGCAAATGAAATCGATTTTATATTCGTCTATTAGATGTAGTGTTAACTCCCTTGTAACAGTTGTTAGGAAAAACCAAACTCTTATTGTAGCTTTTCTAACTTCGATAGATCGATTAGATAATACAATGTTTTTGTTTATTAATCTTCAAAGTTTTATTAAGAATAACACAAGATAGATCCCACAACCTCCTTAAGCAATAGCTAATTTAATTTGATCTTTCTTTCTACGTTTTATTCCCCCACCCCTAACCTATTTATTGACTCTTTATTTATAACCAAGAACTTTTCCTTGTGATGCAGGTATTTGCTGAATGGGCTGGAGAGATTGTCAAGTCGGCTGCAGAGAGTTTGGCCCATCTCCAATAATCTCCACCTTGCGGCCCAACTCTCGTTATATTCCTCTTTCTCCTTTCTCCGATGGAGCACCAAGCAAACCCAAAAACACTGACTCCAAACTCCCTGTCTTTCTTCCTCTGCGATTCGGTAGATCCATGGTTACTTCACTGAGTTTTCTTCTCGATTTCCCTATCCCCACACCGTATTTCTCTGATACTTGATGGCACAGAGTCTTATCAGCATTACTCGAAAAACCAGTGAAGCAAGTACACCTCCCCCACAGTAATCCCGATGCTGCCAATGCTGCTTTTCATGTAAGGCCTTCTTCTTATCTTGTCTTTGATTAGAGATTAGCAGTATGATTCCCTGCCAAAAGATTCGTAACGGAAAAAATAAAGGCTCGCGATTTCCTTTTTTTTTATATTAACAAATCTTTGTCTTGCATGTTGTAGAAGAATTTGCTCAATCTCATCGGGTTCCGTTTTCTTTTGGTAAGAGTCCTCAATTTTAGTATACCACTGTCTGTGTTATCTTGAATAAGCAAAGCTTTTCTCCATGTTATTCCGAGTCCTTTATCATTATCACCCGAGATACTCATCTCCCTTTAGCTTCCATAGCTGTTTAAGACGTTCTCTCATGACAATTTATCCATGTTTTTAAGATTAGTGATTAAAAAACCTTGACTAACACTTTCAATTTATTTGTCAGCTTCTCCACCTTGAGCTCAAAACACCTATGCCTCGTCTCTTTTTCACCATAGGTAACAGTTTCCTTTTAGATACCAGAGTGCTTTCATTGTTGTTTTAAGAAATAACAGGAGTATTAATTCGTTTATTCCTTTGTGACGAGGTTACAACAATGGTGTTACCTGTGGCGCTCCTTTCTTTCTTAAGTGATGTTCAAGAGATCATAACAAGATCAAACTTAGGCCCTGGGAAGGCTTTTGTCAGAAAATCTGCTGGATTCTTACTAGTATGGATCTTAGATAGATGAACATTGCCTTATGCTACGATGTCTCTGATAAAATGGTATGTAGTGTCTATGTGTTTAGTTCTTTTGTGATGAACATGATTCTTTGATAAAGCTATGGCACTTTGTGAATCACAATAAATCTTAACACTTTCTTGTTCAAACCCCAACTCGGCACATAACCTTCTTATCCATATGGCTTCTATTGCGGCTGTAGTAAGGGCCATATATTCCGCTTCAGTTGTTGAAAGTGCTACTACATCTTGTAAGCTAGATTTCCAACTGACAGTGTTTCCCCAAACTTGAAACACAAATCCTGTAACTGACCTTCTTCTGTCAAGATCTGTAGCATAGTCAAAATCACAAAAACCCTCAATACTGAATTCTGAATGCTTGTTAAATGTGAGTCTTCTTCTTGTAGTACCTTTGAGATACCTTAAACCCATTTAACTGCTGACCAGTGCTCTTTTTCGGGTTCTGACATGAAACGACTTATAAGTCCCACTGCATAACCTAAATCAGGTCTTAAACCAATCATCGCATAAGACTACCGACTGCACTTGCAGATGGTATATCTTCCATGTATCTTCCTTCTTCTTCCTTTTGGTCTTTTGTAAGACTCCTTAGTCTGAACTGGGTTGAGGTAGAAGCAATTACTTCCTTTACATTAGACATCCTGAAATTTGTTAGAACCTTTTCTAAGTAATTTTGTTGAGACAATAACGTAAGATATCCATGCCCAGTATCTTTGAAGCTCTGCCTAAATCTTTCATCTCAAACTCTTTGTTTAAACTCTCTTTAACACTGCTTATTTATTTATTGTCTCCCGAAGCTATTAGCATATCGTCAACATATATGAGTAGATATACGGCTTGTTGAGTGTTCACGTTACGCATGTAGACACAAGGATCTTCTTTGCTCCTTACAAATCGTTGACCCTTCATGAAACAGTCGAACTTGAGATTCCATTGTCTTGGTGATTGCTTTAATCCATACAATGATATTTTCAGTAAACAAACTTTATTTTCATCTCCCTTCTTTATGTATCCTTTTGTTTGATGCATTAAGAATCTTTCTTCCAAATCCCCATGGAGAAATGCAGTTTTAACGTCCATTTGTTCCAGCTCATAATCCTTGTTTACAACCAAGGATAACATCAATCGAATCGATACATGTTTAACTACTGGAGAAAACACTTCATGGTAATCAATCCCTTCATTTTGAGAGTAACCCTGTGCAACCAATCTTCCTTTATACCTAGGGTTTTCTACTCCAGGAATTCCAGGCTTTAGCGTAAAAATCCACTTACTCCCTATGACTTTTGCATTCTCAGGTTTTTCAATAAGTGTACAAGTATTTGCTCTATGAAGAGAGTCAATTTCATCTATTGCGGCATTTTTCCAGAATTTGCTTTATTTGCTCTTCATAGCTTCCTTAAAAGACTTTGGTTCGTCAATTTAAATTTCTTCAGAGGTGGCTAGAGCATAGGCAACGAAATCGGTGTCTTGAAACCTTGAAGGTGGTTTGATTTGCCTTCGAACTCTGTCTCGTGCAAGCATATATTCACCAACTTCAGTTTTTTCTTCAGTGTCTTCTTCCTCTTCAGAACTGGTTTCTTCTATGATCTCTAGTTCTTCTGTTTCGGGTACTCCACCTTGAACCGAAGAGTATTCAGTATCACTTTTAGGTTTAGAAGGGCCTTCTATTAGATTTTCTTTAAATGTTACTTTCTTTTGTTTCTTCTCACTCTCTGCCTTTTCTGAGTTTTCTCCTTCGCAATGTGTCAATGTGTGTTTATACATTTCTTCTTCGTTAAACACAACGTTTCTACTGGTGACATATTCAATATCCCTTTACTCCGAATGGGTATCCCATGAATACTCCTTTTAAAGCCCTAGGACTAGTCTTTTCTTGAATTTTATCGACATACGCCGAACAACCAAAGCTTCTTAGGTGATTTAATTCTGGTTTTACACCCGACCACTTTTCCTCGGGTAAGCTGTAGTCAATCGTAGAGCTTGGTGATCGGTTTATAATGTAAACTTCTGTTGATGCAGCGTCAGGCCAAAAATCTTGTTCTATTCCAGCTTCTGTGAGCATACAATTCACCTTCTCCATGATTGTCCTGTTCATTCTTTCTGAGACACCGTTTTGTTGTGGTGTATATGGGCACGTCTTATGTCTTTTGATACCAGAATCATTGCATAGTTTATCAAACTGTTGATTGCAAAATTCTAGCCCATTGTCCGTCTTAAGGCACTTAATTCTCTTCCCAGTTTTTATTTTCCACAGCTTCCTTCCATTCTTTGAATTTGCTAAATGCTTCATCTTTACCCTTAAGAAAATAAACCCATACTTTCCGGGAGTAGTCGTCTATAAAGGATATAAAATATTTGCATCCTCCTAAACTCTCAGGACTTGACGGTGCTCCCCATAAATCAGAATGTATGTACTCCAAAATGCCTTTTGAGGTGTGTTTAGCCGCTGGAAAACTTTGCATGTGTGACTTTCCCAAAACACAGATCTCACAGACATCTAACTTATCTACTTCTTTATTTGATAAGTAACCATTCTTCACAAGCATGTTCAGATTCTTCAAACTCATATGTCCCAAACGTGAGTGCCATATCTTAATTTTGTCAATATCAGCCCTTGATACATTTACTTCTCCTTTTGAAACTGTACCTTGTAGATAGTAAAGACCATCATGGTACTTGCCGGATATAATTTCTTTCCCATCTTTGTAGAATCGAATCATGAAGTCTCTACCTTCATATTTGCATCATGCTCGTTCAAGCATTCCATATGATATAAGATTTCGACTCATGGCTGGCATATATCTTACGTTTGTAAGTATCACCACTGAGCCTTCTGGGCTTCTGATCCTAATTTTACCGATCCCTTTGACATCGTAGTGAGTATTGTTTGCCATTAAAACCTCACCTCCTTAGAATTCTTCTAGATCAAACAAAAGGTCTTTGTTTGGGGTGATATGGAAAGAGCAACCGGAATCCATAACCCATTCTGAGCTTGTGTCATGTGTACTTACAGTTAGTATAAGTGGTTGCTTAGTTCACATCTATGCCTTTGGAGTCATTCATCTTGAACGTATAAAACTTATGTTGCAAATAGATACGATTCGACAATGATGTCTCTGTGTATAGGGTGTTCAAAGCAGTCCACATTGCAGCAGCAGTGTCGCAGTGACTGATCTTGCGTAGAACTTGATTTCCAACGTTTACAACGATAAGGTCCTTGGCCTTTTCTGACTTCCCGAGTTTTATGGGATCAACCCTGCGTTCTGTGATATTCTCTCATGTATCCTTCGTGTCCCCATTAGATCCCTTCTTGGGCGAATCCATTAACAGGTTTTCATCTGATAGTTTGTCCTTTAGCCCTAGGACTCCAAAGTGAGCCATCATACAAACTTTTCATAGTGAGAAATCTCCGGTACCATCGAACCTGTCTACATCAATCCTTGTTGAGTTCATCCTTTCAGCACTCGTAATATAATTAACCTGGAATGCTCTGATATCACTTGTTAGGAAAAACCAAGCTCTTATTGTAGCTTTTCTAACTTCAATAGATCGATTAGATAACACAATGTTTTTGTTTATTAATCTTCAAGGTTTTATTAAGAATAACACAAGATAGATCCCACAACCTCCTAAAGCAATAGCTAACTTAGTTTGATCTTTCTTTCTACGTTTTATTCCCCCACCCCTAACCTATTTGTTGACTCCTTATTTATAACCAAGAATTTTTCCTTGTGATACAGGTATTTGCTGAATGGACTGGAGAAATTGTCAAGTGGGATGCAGAGAGTTTGGCCCATCTCAAATAACAGTTTTAAGAAAGTGAAGTGAATCAATATCCGAGAGGGACTAGAGGCGAGGATGAGAACCTCAAAGAGAATATGTAATTTTCTTAATTTCTTTTACTTGCTTTTTGTATATATATTTTCTAAAGATTGGGAACAACATACATATCAACTGCAAAGCTCATGAAATTTTATGTACTACACCAATAATAATTATTTTCTGAGTTTTCGTTGACCAAAAAAAATATCACTCGTCCATTTTATCTATTTGTCAGTTTCATTTTACTCAAACGCATATATTTTGTAAACGTTGCCTATCTCTTTTTACTCAAACACATATATTTTATAAACTACATTTATACAATAAATTAGTAAACACAATAGATTAAACATAAATCAAACACATGTAGATTAACTATAAATTAAACACATGTTCACCATAAAAATTATCGCTCCTTCATGTTATCTATTTGCTTATTTCATTTTATTCAAACACATATTTTCTAAATGTTACCTATCTCCTTTTACTCAAACACATATATTTTGTAAACTGCACATTTATACAAGAAATTAGTAAACACGACAGATTAACTATAAATCAAACACATGTTACCATAAAATTCTAAAATTTACATGAATAAATCACATCACAATAATAAAATATTGTTGCATGCATGCCAATATCAATACATCACAAGCATTTGAAATAAAACAAAAAATATGAAAAATAAATTACATATGAATAGTACAAATGGATAATCATAATTTTAATATTAATATACAATCAAAATATACAATATAAAAAAATAGTAGTAATAGAATATAACTTAATATATAAAAATTTTAAGAATAAATATATAAAATTCACAAGAAAAGGTAAGAAAAATGACCATCAAACAATTGACCATCCATCCAATTGCTTCTCAAACAAATTATAATTATCTTATGACAAACTATTTATCAGTTGGAAACTTAAAAGTTCATTATGTGAAAACCATTCAAGAATATTTTGAAATAAACAATTCTGACTTCGGCCTCCATCATCTACAAACATCACTAGATGGTTCATATCTAAATATAATTTATGTATATAGTATAAATGTTCTGAAGAAGTGAAAAATGTAAAAAAAAACCTACATTGATAAAATTGGTTGGAAACAAAACTATAAACTTGGTGACCAATGTTGGAATTACATTAAGAAAATATTGCATGGAGTTTTACACAATCACTTTACAAATAATAAGGCTACAATATAATGTCATCCAAACAACATCAACAAGAGCTACAAGAACTTTTATTTCTATAAGAAAATGATTAAATTCATATACTTCAATTAATACGTGGTGAATCACTTTTCATTGCTTAACATTGACAACCATATTACAATTAATTTTTGTACTTCATTCATGACAATTATTTTTGAATTTTTCTTTCCCACAAATATAAAATATTATTACTCTTTTACGATTACTTTTTGTTTATCTACTTTTTCTCATATATATGTATATATATATATATATATATATATTACATAAAATAAATGTGTAAGCAATATATTAATAAACTCAAAAATTTAACCGAAAAAACAAAAAAAGTATTTATCAAAAAAAATATATGCACAACCGAAAAACAACCATAACACACTACTATAATTCAGTCACAAAGATACCAATAACAAATGTATCACATATTAAAAAACTCAAGAAAAAAATAGTATATGTGAATAGTATAAATGGTAAACAATTCGCGCGTATCGCGGACACACCACTAATATATATATAAATACAATTTAAAATAATAATATTGCACAATTTTGGTGGAGCTCTAATCCCCCAAAAAGAGGAATACACTGGTCAAAATGAGAAAAAGTCTGGTTACCAAGAGAGGAGGGTGATTGGATTTCGCATGATCCACGAGTTTAATCTGGATCTATTGGCAAAATAATTATGGAGGCTACTACAATACCCTGATTCGCTGGTGGCCAGAGTTCTAAAGGGAAGATATTACAGGATGAGCTAGCCTTTACGAGTAAATTCTGTAAACAGTCCTTCTTATGTGTGGAGTAGCATTTCTGCGGCAAAGAAGCTTTTGGTATTGGGGATAAGATAGAAGATACACTTTGGGTATGAAGTTAAAATGTGAGAGGATCCATGGATCCCAACGACACCTTCTAGGTCAGCTACACCTGTGGCACCAATTATGAATCCAAATACGAGGGTCAGTGATCTTATTAATCAGGAATCAAAGACCTGGGATGTTGGCTTACTGGAACAATATGTCAACCCTAACGATATACCTCTTATTAGGAGTTTAGCCACAAGTACGACTCATCGACGGGACACATTCTGCTGGAACTACACAAAGAATGGACAATATACGGTCAAGTCCGGATATTGGTAGCCTAGAATCTCCTCAAGGAGAAAAATGAAAATGAAGTGCTAGAGCCAAGTGTGACTAAGCTTCAAGCCTTTGCATGGAAGCTAAAGGCGCCAAAGAAAATTTGCCATCTTATATGGCAATTGTTAACTGGACAAGTGACAGTAACAAGGAATTTAGTAAGGCGGAATATGAGATGTGATAACTACTGCCCAAGGTGTGGTGAACCAGAGGAATCTGTAACCCATGTTATTTTTGAATGTCCGCCTGCTTTACAAGTTTGGGCACTATCATCAGCTCCAACGAGTCAAGATATCTTTCCAGTACCAAGCCTTTATACAAAGATGGACTACCTATTCTTGAGGAAGAACATCATAATTGAACCTGAACAAGACAGAGATCCATATCCTTAGATAATTTGATATATTTGGAAGGCTCGAAATGATAAACTCTTTAAGGGAATAGATAGGGATCCTCTGGAACTAGTAAGATATGCTGAGAGTGAATGTCAGACATGGTTTGCTGCAAACGAGGTGGTGTCATCAGTGATATAAGGGAACAATGACGAGGAATCCCAAGTCTTAAGCTTGGATAATATCTGCTTAATAGATGGATCCTGGACAGGCCATGATCAATTTAGTGGCGATGGATGGGTCTGGATGGACAGTGGTGGGAATCGTCAACTCATAGGAACACGAAATATACTTAGACGAGAATCAGCGTTGCATTCGGAAGTAGAAGCACTGCGATGGGCAATGAAGAATATGCTTCAACATTCGACATGCCAAAGCTTCGGTACAGATTGCAAGGATTTGATTGCTATGATCAAGGACCCTCACGCTTGGCCAAGCTTTGCTACGGAACTGGAGAGGATAGAAACGCTACTGATTTGCTTCCGGGACTTCAAAATTTCTTATGTTCCTCGAGCGCGCAACCAGTTTTCAGTTTTTTTAGCTAAGACAGCTAGATCCTTCTATAGGGAGTTACTTTTTATTGGTTGTTCTATTTCGGTCTGGTTACCCAGACCACCTCAAACTTGAGTAATAGAATAGCCGTTTGCCGCTAAAAAAATGCTTAATAGATGGATCCTGGACAGGCCATGATCAATTTAGTGGCTGTGGATGGGTCTGGATGGACAGTGGTGGTAATCGTCAACTCATGGGAACACAAAATATACCTAGACGAGAATCAGCGTTGCAATCGAAAGTATAAGCATTGCGATGGGCGATGGAGAATATGCTTCAACATTCGACATGCCAGAGCTTCGGTACAGATTGCAAGGAGCTGATTGCTATGATCAAGGACCCTCACGCTTGGCCAAGCTTTGCTACGGAACTAGAGAGGATAGAAACGCTACTGATTTGCATCCCGGACTTCAAAATTTCTTATGTTCCTCGAGCGCGCAACCAGATTTCAGATTTTTTAGCTAAGACAGCTGGATCCTTCTATAGGGAGTTACTTTTTATTGGTTGTTCTATTCCGGTTTGGTTACCATACCACCTTAAGTTTGAGTAATAGAATAGCCGTTTGCCGCTAAAATAAAAAAATTATGGCAAAGATTATAAATCCGGAAAATCACTTCTCAAGATATAATATACCTAATAGAACAATAATATAATAAGAATTCTAATTTTAAATCATACCAAGGGATTTTTAAAAGGTTCTCGCCATCTCCAACATCAAGCTTTCTACCTAGTTTTTTTTTCCTTTTTTGCTTTATCTTCGGAACTTAATATTCAGTTTTAACAATACTTGGTTTTGCAAACACAAAGGGAAAAAAACGAAAATAGTTACGTAGATGAGAAATGCAAAAGTATCACTAGTGAAGAAAGCAAGTCACTTAAGCCCTTTCTCAAAAAGAGAAAAAAAGAAGAAAGCAAGTCACCCTTGTTCCCTAATCCCTACAAATGATCAATGGACATGCAAATATAACACAAAGCAATTGTGCTGGATTGCTGTTGTTGTTGTGTACTTATTTTTCTACTTTACGTTTATTTTTGTAGGACAATATTCAATAATGCACTCTTGTGTTTAATACTTCGCGTATTCGCTACATAACCAAAAGGTTACTTGCAAAGAACATCGAAATTTCGGTTCACGTTGCCATCATCACTTGTCCCATCGTTTTTCCTGACCAGAGACGACACGCAAGCCCTGGCTTCTATTCTACACACTTTCTCCCACTCTCTCCTGACCAAAAGAAAAACACACCATTATGTGCTAAAACAAATTTAGTGTATATTTTTTATAGCTAACCAAACAAATTAAATTTATAAGATGGCAATTTCCGGTAACGCCGTGGAATTTCTCCGGCGACGGCTGCTCCCAACAACACTAATTCAAGTCACAGCTCTCGACGGCATCGTGAACGTCAATTCCCTATTCTCGCTGGCTCTTTTCCTCGGCCTCACCGCAAGTGGAAACATCACCTTCCCGGTTTCTTCCGCCGCCGGAAACCAACATCTTCGCCTATGCATCGCCGCAAAAGGCCCTATAATAGCGGAAAGGCTAGTCTCAAGCCACGTTTACTCTTTCAGCTTTTTTCTCTTCTCCAGCCTCATCGCTATGTCTCTTAAGCAAGCAATCAGGACAACAACAACAACAACGACGACCAACGGCGCCGTTGTCGAGGAAGAGGCGCGTGTGTTAAACGCGGGAATGGGTCGCGTGAATTCGGCCGCTTTGAGAGTTGGGATCGTGGCGTCGTGTGTTGGATCAGTTTTGGGATGTGGGTTCTTGACAATGGCTTTAGTGGATCTTGTTCAGGTCAGGCTTGGACCTTTGGAATGTAATAAAAGCTTTGACACACTTGCAGCTATTGTTCCTCTTGTTGTGCTTGTTCCTTCTGCACTTCTTATCTATGTCTTACTTTGTCTCTACGCTTTCATTTATTAACACTTTATTGATATCTAAACAACACTTCTTGTTAAAGATATGAGTTTGCTTTTAATTAGATCAGTTCGATGGCCAGAGATAAATCTTCTGTGTTACAATGCCACATCACGCAGAGTTGAAGTACTCAAATATAAACGTTTAACACTAAATAGAGAAACACAATATTCTGTTTTCATGTAAACACATCAGGTATCTATATTTACCTTGAAATAACTAAAGGTTAAAGTGAACGATGTGAATCATCTGTAACACGGATATATCATTAGGACTCACGGTAGGGTAAATATGGTTATGGGTGGATCCAGAGTAAACGTCTTGACCACCGTAGTAAAGAGATGAACTTAAAATACAGGTTGTAGATTCTTTACGTTGGCCTGAAGAAACCACAAAAACCAGGGAGATAATGTATTCGTTAGACCAGCTGGTTTCGGATTTCTTGACTAACTGACTGTAAGACTTACACAAAAAAATCGGAAGAATCGTTTATCCATTCTTGGGATTGTATCGCTTTGTATTCAAGGTTGTTCTTGATGGACAACAAAACATTAAATTTTGCAATTTTTTTCTGTTTAAAATGGCAAAACGGTAGGTTTTTTTCTTAGTTTCTTGATTGACTTAATACCAAATTAGATAAAGCATTTGAGCCATTCCTGAATCAAGAATGACATGTTTTCGAGATAAATCAGACCGTTTTCTGACAAAACTTGGCTTGATGTAATGCAAATAGAACCATATTGATTTTAAGAAGGAGACAAGTTTTCTGATCTTTAAATAAACAGTTCCCAAGACAAAAACAGTTGGAGAAAGGCTTTTCCGCTAACCTAGGGACCCATATTTGGAGCTTAGAATGTTTCCTGCTGTTCCTTGAAAACTTGAAGAAGAAGAAGGAAAAAAAAACGAAGAATGAATTTCAAGAATCAGTCATAAAGAAATTAAGAAAAGGAACTGCATGAAGAGGGGATAGAACCTTGGAGGTAGGAGGGAAAATTGATTTGAAGTTGGTGGAGGAAGGAGGTTCCTTGGGGCCGAAGAGCTGGGCAGTGAAAGAGGAAGAAGAATAAGAAGATGATCCTACCTTTCCTTTACCCTTCCATTACTAATTGTGTTTTTCTAAGACTAATCGGATTTTAGATAAAAGCAGATACGTGTGTAGACAAGATGATGAAGAAACGAAAAGAAGATAGTCTGATGAGGTGTGATGTAAGACCCTGTTTTCCATAAAATAATTGCAAATAAAATACTAAATAATAAACTTTGAATTATCCACATATGAATACGTAAAAGTCTACATCTATGGTGGACATCCAGTAAATAAAACAAACACATTAAAGTTTGAAATACGAAATAACATAAACGATAGATATAAGCCTAAAGGCCCAAAATCTAAATAGCACCAAGAAGCCCAACTCCGATATAATCACTCCTGTCCGGCGGTCTCACATAGAAGGAAAAAAGAAGAAGAACGAGTAACATGGGAGTCACTCAATAAGGTACGAGATGCTAAACTCGAAATCAAAAGACCCGAACATAGCACTCTCAATAAATATAGTTTAATCCTTACATGTAGCAAACACGGTACCCAAAGTACCCAAAGAACAGACAATGATCCTAGCGAGGTGCACTCCCGCTGTCCACTAACAGGCCAAAAGTCATCGCCGAGAATGTGCTCGGTACCACACGCGCGTAGACGATTTATCAACCTCGAAACCTTTGCACAACAAGTCGACTAAGCTGTGCCACATCATCTCCACACCAAATCTACTGATCACCGGCCTACCTACAGAATTACGTCTCCATAGTCGGCTAATATTCTATCACCACAATACTCGATATATATTTTATATAATATCAATTATAAATGAAACAAGCAATGTTGAACCATCTAACACCCTATATCCGGTTTAAACACAAAACCTAATACTATTACAAGCAGACTCCAGACAGTCTCAATTTCACAGAGACAAAACATATTAGAACTAAACTATATTTATTCAAGATCCTAAGCCGTGTACAAGAAATTACGAGAATAACCCTCACTTTAGCAATGTGGAAGAGTGGTGTCTAGTAACTCCATCTTCTAAAATAGACTCCAAATCTAAAATCAGATCAAAATTTAGAGTCAGAACGCCCTTCGAACGGTCAAAAATGGGTGTCTACGGAAAAGTCAACCCGGTCAACTCTAACCCAAGCCGGCCAACCCTTGATCAGATTGAAATCGAATTGAACCAACCGGTTTTTCTTAACCGGGTTTGATTTCAATTGGACCATCTTGTTCACTTTAACCGCAATTAATTAATTAAATCAACCGGTTTATCATAATCGAAATGTAATTAATTTTAAAAGCCTTGTTTACCCAAACCAAATTGCAATTAATTTAAACCAGTTAGACCACCGGTTTACCGGGTAAATCGAGTTGGCCGATTAGGTGGCGCCGACGGCGGAGGCGAAAGCGTCTTACCGAAAAGTTTGCTGGCGGTGACGCTAGAGGCGGAGGCGGAAGCATCTTATCGGAAAGTTTACCGGCGGTGATGACAGCAGAGCTGCGGTGGAGGATGGCGGAGAGGGTTTCTCGTGGTGGCGCGTGGACGTCGAAACTTGCGGGGGTGCGTGCGGTTTCGTCCAGACTCCGATTGCGGTGAGTTCGGCGGCTACGGCTTTGTCTCGACGAGAGGAACGCGATGGTGGCCTTGTATGCACGAATTCCCAACGGTTAAGAAGTTATGGTCGATTTACTAAATGGACTCGAAATGGAACTTAGTGCATGCAAATTTTTTTGGTGATTACCTGCGGTTAACGGTGGTGGCGAGCTCGACACGGTTGCGGGGTGAGGCGGCTCCGGCGACTCTCTCACTGAAAAATGATCACTCCCCTTTAGCTCTCTCTATCTCTAAGAAACAAAGTTATGGGAGTGGGTATTAATAGAAAATACCTTGAGTCATTTTGACAAGGTCTGGGTCTCGAAGGGTTTGAATTTGTGGGCTGCGTAATGAGTTTGGTCATTACAACTCTCCCCCGCTAATAAGGAATTCGACCCCAAATTTGAGTTACCAACTGACTCCCCAACAACATCCTGAAAAAGCTCTGGGTAATCAATCCTCATTTGGAGCTCGGACTCCCAAGTCTCCTCTTGAATCTCATCTTTCTCCCAACGAACCTTGACCAACATTGTCATCATTCCATGATATGCTTTCACTTGCCGATGAAAAAATCTCTACTGGCTGACACAGAGCACACAAATTTTTACAAGATCACTGGGCGGCTGCTGCAAAATAAGCTATGGCTCTCTCGCAACTTTCCTTAAAACAGAAACGTGAAACACGTCATGGAAGCCTTCTAACTCTCCTGATAAATCCAATCGGTAGCCAACTGCTCAGATCCGCTCCAAGATAGGATACAGTCTCGTATACCTCGGTTTAAGTTTCTTTAGCTTTCGAGTCTTAGATCCTCCCTGAAACTTTCTCATTTTCAGGTATACTAATTCGCCAACCTCAAACTCCGAATCCTCGGCTCTTATCTGCATAACTCTTCTGACGGTCATGGGCTTCCTTAAACCAAACCTTGAGCATCTCCACTTGCTTTACCGTCCCTTGAACCATTGTTGGTTCTATCTCACGTCGCTCCCCCACTTCTGTCCAACAAAGCGGTGTGCGAGAAGGCCTACCATAAAGAGTCTGATACAATGCCATCTTTATACTCGAATGATAGCTGATGTTTTAAGCAAACTATGCTAAATGTATATACTTTGCCCAACTTCCTTCCCAATCTAGGATACGAGCTCTGAGCATATCCTCTAAGCTCTAAATAGTCCTCACGAACTGAACGTCTGTCTGCGAGTGATAAGCTGTGCTCATATGGACCTTCGTCCACAGTGCCTTCTAAAAAGCTCTCCAAAATACAGACGTGAACTTTACATCCTGATCTTATACAATGCTCACAAGAACTCCATGCAACCTCATAATCTCACTGATGTAAGTTTGCGCCAATTGACTCGCTCCGTGAGTATATCCACAATCATCCAAATGAAATTCTTCTCACCATAGTTTATCGGAAGTCCAGTCACAAAATCCATAGTCACCATGTCTCATTTCCACTATGGCAACGAAAGGTTCTGCAATAACCTGCTGGGTACGAGATGCTCAGCCTTAACCATCTGGCACGTCTAACACTGCGATAAAAATGTAGCAACATCTTTCTTCATACCCGGCCAATGATAATAGCCCTCCAGATCCATGTAAATATTAGTATTTCCCGGATGGATAGAAAAACGCGAGTGGTGTGCTTGCTGTAAAATCTCATTCCTTAACAACTAATCATTGGGTACACAAAACCGGCTTTGGTACATAAAGCATCTGCTACCTGATTACCCTTACCCAGATAATAAGTGATCCCCAAATGGTAGTCTGCTAACAGCTCAATCCATATGAGCTGCCTCAAATTCAAGTCCGCCTGAGTAAAGATGTACTTCAAACTCTTCTGGTCTGTGAAGATCTTCACCTTTTCCCCATAGAAGTACGACCTTTAGATTTTCAACGCAAATACAACTATTGTTAACTCCAATCCATGCGTAGGGTAATTATTATCATGAGGCCTCAACTGACGTTATGTTATGAAATAACATGACCTTCCTTCATCAATACACAGCCCAATCCAGTACCTGATGCATTACTGTAAACCTCATATGGTATCTCCGGCCTCGGAAGTATTGAAACTAGTGTCTGTGTCAAATGTCGCTTAAACTCAGTGAAACTCTCTGAGCAATCATTTGTCCATTTAAACTTGACGTCCTTGCCCGTAAGCTTTGCCGTCGGCTTTGCAATGCTGGCAAAACCATTGAAAAAATTCTTGTAATACCCTACCAAACTGAGAAAACTGCGAATCTCCGTCGCACTCTTAGAAGTTGGCCACTCTAAAATTGCGGTAATCTTTTCTCGGTCTACATCAAATTCTGCTTCTCAAACCACATGACCAAGAAATCCAATCTTCCTCTGCTAGAAACTGCACTTACTCAGCTTAGAAAACAACTGATGCTCTCGAAGCTTACCCAAAACAATCCGTAGATGTTCAGCATGCTCTTCTCTAATCTGTGTATAAACCAGAATATCGTCGATTAAGACAATCACACACTTATCCACGAAAAACATCATTCATAAGCTTCATGGACACCACAGGTGCGTTCGTCAACCCAAATATGCATCACTACAAACTTATAATGTCCATAGCATGTACGAAATGCTGTCTTCCGCACATCTCCCTCAATCATTGCAGTCTAGTGGTATCCTGATGGCAAGTCAATCCTAAAATATCATGAAGCTCCCTGCAACTGATCCAACAACTCGTTGATACGTGGAAGCATATACTTATTCTCGATTGTGATTTTGCTTAAGCCTCTGTAGTCAATACAAAGCCTGAAACTCCTATTTTTTTTTCTTCACAAACAGTACCGGTTCTCCCCACGGTGAAGTACTCGGCCTGATAAATTTCTTACTCAATAAATCCTCCAACTAATTTTTCAACTCTGCCATTTGTGGTGGTGCTAGCCGGTATGGAGCTCATGAAACCGGTTTTGCTCCTGGTTCCACCTCAATCGCAAGCACATCTCCTCCAGCTGGTGGTGGCCCCTTTAAAGCCTCAAAAACATCTTCAAACTCAGAAACTACTGGGATATCATGCAGCTCATGCTGACCATTATCATTAACCATTGAAATGGTCGCCAATAGTCCCTCTTCTCCTCTCTCCAATAAATCCTCGGCACACAACATGGAGACAATAGGAACTATGAGATGTGTCTGAATCCCCTGAAAAATCATATTCCCTTATGCTCTAGGAATATTGACTCTTGCCTCCAAGCAATCCAAGACTACTCGATGTCGCATAAACTAATCCATTCCAAGTACAACAACATAGAAAATCATCTCCATCTCTTTCAACTCTCCGAGCAAATCAACTCCTCCAAGCATAACTGGTACGTTGCGATGAATGCCAACTGCTCCCAGCTTCTATGTGCCAGCAGTCTGAATATGCTTAGCCCTCGGTTCATAGACACCATGAAAAGACCAAGTCTTAACCAAACACAGACTCACAAAGCTGACTCACCTCCAACCGAAACCGATCCTACACAAGATTTTACTAACTACACATGATAACCACGAAGACAAAAATACTCAAACAACATGTTTGATAAGAACACATACCCGCTATTGTCTCAGCTCCCTAGGGACCAATAACCGCAAACACACGTGGAGTGATGGCTATACGCTTTTTAGGGTGGTGGAAGTGCTTCCTTGCTCCTCCTCGAGCAGTCTCCGATGAAGTAACCTGGCTGAGTACAGCCAAAACAAACCTGGTTCGCCGCTACTGGTGTTGCAATCTGCATGACAAGTGGCGTATCCAATGGCATCACCCAACAATAATTCAAAATGTGTCCTAGCTTACAACTCACTATGACTGCGATAGCAACTAGGACATCTCGGTAATCCCGACTGGTCCCCTGCTCTCCTCTGGGACTCTGGAGCTTTCCAGACTTCATCTGAACTGCTTGAGAAAGTTTCCGTTCCTCTGCCAGACCTGCCTCCTGCTCAGTAGCTTTCTCCACTAAATCTCCCAATCTATGATAAGTGACGACACGACACCTGTTGCGAATATCCACTTGCATCCTATCTAAAAACTTTATGATCAGGTCTTCCTCCGGAATCCAACCTCCTAGAAAATCTGCGGAGCTGGTTAAACTTCCGCTCATACTCCCTGACAGACATCTCACCCTGGCTTACATGCTCGAAAACACTCTTCTGCCTATCCATAGCTTCCTTTGGAAAATATTTCCTATTAAACTCCCTGATGAAATTGCAAAGGTAAGCCTCCTTGGGCCAAAGTGACTCAATCATATCCCCTCCCACCATTCAAGAGCATATCAACGCAAATACTGCATAGTCAATCTGAGCGCCAACTCTGGTTGACACTCAATAATCCCCAACTTCCTCTCCAGGCTTAGCTTCCAATCATGTGCATCTATAGCATTCACTGTCCCACTAAAATGCTCCATATCCATGTTTCTCATCTGACATGTAAGCCTGTAGAACCTCTCATCATAACCCAGGTAAATATGAGGCTGCCGTGGTGGTGGCTGTAGATCCTGAACACCCTGAGAAAACTGCTGGGCTGAATCATGCTGCATTGGAACCTGAGAAATGGGAACCTGCTGATCGGGAATCCGATGGGCTGCTGAGCCTGAACTAGTGGTATCTGTTGGACCTGAATCTGCGGACCCTCCTGAATCTGAACCTGAGGACCCTGCTGCATCTGAACGTGAGGACCCTGCTGGGCTGCAGCCATCTGACGGGCAACCTTTTGTGCAGCCAACCGAGCAGCCTCTTGGGCAGCTTGCCTGGCTGCCTCATGAGCAATCTGCTGAACTGCCTCCTAAACCATCTGCCTCATAGCCTCCTGATCAATCGGTGAAGCAACTGGTTGTGGAACCGCAGGCTACTCATGCTCAGCTCTTGTCTCTATAGCATCTCTGGCGATCTGGGCGTGGCTGGCTCTTCTCTTTGGCGGCATCAGAAAAGAAGACATATCTATTAACTTCTGCTAAAAACTTAAAGGAGTAATATCGGATGAATAGGTGCAACTCGGTTTTTATTTTTAAAATCCCCAAAAATATTTAAAAATCATTTAAAACCGATTAAAAAAACTGTGTCCCAACAAATCGATATCCCAGGTCGGAGCCGGGATGGAACCCCGCTCTGGTACCAAAAGTTGTAAGACACCGTTTTTCATAAAATAAGACCAAATTAAATACTAATTAATAAACTGCAAAATCTCCATATATAAATACGCAAAGGTCCACATCCATACTGGACTTCCAGCAGATAACATAAACATCTGACATTCTGAAATATGAAATAACGTAAACGATAGATATAATCCCAAAGGCCCAAAAGCCCAAATAGCACCAAGAAGCCCAAGTCGGATATAATTGCTCCTGCTCGGCTGTCTCACCTGAAGGGGAAAGAAAGAGGGGTGAGTAACAGAGGAGTCACTCAGTGAGGTATGAGATGCTAAACCCAATGTCCATAGACCCAAATATAGCACTCTAAATAAATATAATTTAATCCTAACATGTAGCACACACGGTACCTAAAGTACCCAGAGAACAAATAATTTTTATAGCGAGGTGCACTCCCGCTGCCCACTAACAGGCCAAAAGTCAACACCGAGAAAGTGATTGGTACCACACGCCCGTATACGACTAGTAGACCTCGAAGCCTTGGCACAACATGTCAACTAAGCTGTGCCGCAGCATATCCACACCAAATCTACTGTTCACCGGCCGACCTACAGAATTACGTCTCCATAGTCATTTAATATCTTATCACCGCAATACTCGATATATATTGTATAGAATATCAATCATAAATGAAATAAGCAATGTTGAACCATAGCACCCTATATCCAATTTAAGCACATAACCTAATACTATAACAAGAAGGCTTGAGACAGACTCAATTTCACAGAGACAAAAAATATTAGAACAAAACTAAATTTATTCAAGGTTCTAAGCCGTGTACGAGGAATTACGAGAATAGCCCTCATTTTAGCAATGTGGAAAAGTGGTTTCTCTGGTCACCGGCGCCGACAAAGGCTTACCAGAAAGTTTGCTGGGGGTGATGACAGATGACGGACGACGGCGGATATGCGGGGGAGGACGGTGGTGGCGGAGACAATTCTGGCGGCGATGCGTGGACGACATGCTCGCGGACGTCAAAACTTGCAAGGGCGCGTGCGGTTTTGTCCGGACTTTGATTGTGGTGTGATTGGCGGCTACGGCTTTGTATTGATGAGATGAACACGATGGGGGCCTTGTATGCACTAAATTCTCATCGGTGAAGAAGTTATGGTCGATTAACGAAACATAATCGAAATTGAACTTAATACATGCGATTTTTTTTCCGGTGGTTACCTGCGGTTAACGGTGGTGGAGAGCTCGACACAGTCGCGGGGTGAGGTGGATCCGACGCGAGCTCCGGTGACTCTCTCACCGCAAAATGATCACACTCCCCTTTACCTCTCTCTATCTAATAAACAAAGGTATGGGAGTGGGTATTTGGGTCATTTCGAGTGGGCATGGGCCTTGAAGGATTTGAATTTGTTGACTGATTTATGAGTTTAGATCATTACATGTGAAGTCACAACAAGATCAGTGCGTATATATAGAGACAATGCTTGCTACTATGATCACATGACAATTCAAGAAAAAAAAACTATTCTTTAGCCTCTTTGAGATTCAGTTGAGTTGGTTTGCTTTTTGAGAATTTTTATAGTCAAATTATTCTTGGAACTTTGAAAACTCTTGTAGACATAGCTGTACTAAATGTTTCCTATTTTTCTTGATCAGAATGAGCTAAACATAACTGTACCTAATTTTCTTCAATTCCACTTGTGTCTTAACATTATTTTCAAAAAATTCAAGATCCTAAGCCATGTACGAGAAATTACGAGTATAACTCTCACTTTAGCAATGTAAAAAGTGGTGTCTATGAACTCCATATGCTCAAATAGGCTCCAAATCTGAAATCAGATCAAAATTTAGAGTCAAAACGCCTTTGGAACGGTCAAAAATGGGTGTTTACGGAAAAGTCAACCCGCTGGTCAAAGGTCAACTCTAACCCAAGCCGGTCAACCATTGACCAGATTGAAATCGAATTGAACCAATCGTTTTTCTAAATCAGTTTCGATTTCAATTGGACCATCTTCTTCAATTTAACCGTAATTAATTAATTAAATCAACCGGATTAACGTAACTGAAATGTAATTAATTTTAGACGACTTGTTTACCCTAACCAATTGTAATTAATTTAAACCAGTCAGACCACCTGTTTACCTGGCCAACCGAGTTGGCCGAGTCACCGGTGGCGACGCAGAGGCGGAAGCATCTTACCGGAAAGTTTGCCGGCGGCGATGGAAGCGGAAATGTCTTACCGCTGCCGGCAGAGCTGCGGTGGAGGATGGCGGAGAGGATTTCTGGCGGAAGCGCGTGGACGTCGAAACTTGCGGGGGCGCGTGCGGTTTCGTCCAGACTCCGATTGCGGTGGGGTCAGCGGCTACGGCTTCGTCTTGACGAGAGGAACACGATGGTGGCCTTGTATGCACAAATTCCAAGGCTTAATAATTTATGGTCGATTTACTAAATGGACTCAAAACTGAACTTAATGCATGCAATGGTTTTTGGTGATTACCTGCAGTTAACGGTGGTGGCGAGCTCAACACGGTCGTGGGGAGAGGCGGCTCCAGCGACTCTCTCACTGAAAAATGATCACACTCCCCTTTAGCTCTCTCTCTCTCTCTCTCTCTCTCTAAGAAACATAGTTATGGGAGTGGGTATTTATAGAAAATACTTTGGGTCATTTCGACTGGGTTTGGTTCTTGAAGGGTTTGAATTTGTGGGCTGGGTAATGAGTTTGGGTCACTACAACTCTCCTATGCTAATAAGGAATTCCACCCAGAATTTGAGTTACCAACTGACTACCCAACAACATCCTGAAAAGCTCCGGGTAATCAATTCTCATTTGGAGCTCGGCCTCCCACGTCTCCTCCTGAATCTCGTCTTTCTCCCAACGAACCTTGACCAACATTGTCATCATTCCCTGATCTGCTTTCACTTGCCGATCAAAAATCTCTACTGGCTATCACGGAGAACACAAATTTTTACCAAGATCACTGTTCGGCTGCTGCAAAATAAGCTCTAGCTCTCTCACAACTTTCCTTAAAAGAGAAACGTGAAACACATCATGGAAGCCTTCTAACTCTCCTGATAAATCCAATCAGTATCCAACTGCTCAGATGGGGTCCAAGATAGGATACGATCTCATGTACCTCGGTTTAAGTTTCTTTAGCGTCCGAGTCTTAGATCCTCCCTGAAATATCCTCATTTTCAGGTATTCTAATTCGCCAACCTCAAACTCCAAATCCTTGGCTTTTATCTGCATAACTCTTCTGAAGGTCATGGGCTTCCTTAAGCCAAACCTTGAGCATCTCCACTTGCTTTACCGTCTCTTGAACCATTGCTGGTTTAATCTCACGTCTCTCCCCCACTTCTGTCCAACAAAGTGGTGTGCGACAATGCCTACCATGAAGAGCCTGATACGATGCCATCTTTATACTCGAATGATAGCTGTTGTTTTAGGCAAACTCCGCTAAAGGTAGATACTTTGCCCAACTTCCTTCCCAATCTTGGATACAAGCTCCAAGCATATCCTCTAAGGTCTAAATAGTCCTCTCGCACTGACCGTCTGTCTGCGGGTGAATAGCTGTGCTCATATGGACATTCGTCCCCAACGCCTTCTAAATGGAGACAATAGGAACTATGCGATGTGTCTGAATCCCCTGAATAAATGATATTCCCTTCTGCTCTAGGAATATTGACTCTTTCCTCCGAGCAATCCAAGACTACTCGATGTCGCATCAACTAATCCATTCCAAGTACAAAAACATAGAAAATCATCTCCATCTCTGTCAACTCTCCGAGAAAATCAACTCCTCCAAGCATAATTGGTACGTTGCGATGAATGCCAACTGCTCCCAGCTTCTATGTTCCAGCAGTCTGAATCTGCTTAGCCCTCGGTTCGTAGACACCATGAAAAGACCAAGTCTTAACCAAACGCGGACTCACAAAGCTGACTCACCTCCAAACAAAACCGATCCTAAACGAGATTTTACTAACTACACATGATAACCACAAAGACAAAAATACTCAAACAACATGTTTGATAAGAACACATACCCGCTATTGTCTCAGCTCCCCGGGGATCTATAACCGCAAACACACGTGGGCTATATGATTTTTATTGTATTGGAAGTGCTGCATTGCTCCTCCTCGGACAGTCTCTGATGAAGTGACATGGCTGATTACAGCCTAATCAAACATGGTTCGCCGCTGCTGGTGCTGCAATCTGCCTGACTGGTGGCGTATCCAATGGCTTAACTTAACAATACTTCAAAATGTGTCCTAGCTTACTGCGAGAAAGACATCTCAATCATTGCCCACTATGACTGCGATAGCAACGAGGACATCCGGTAATACTGACTGGTCCCCTGCTCTCCTCTAGGTCTCTGGAGCTTTTCTAGACTTCACCTGAACTGCTTTTGCAAGTTTCTGTTCCTTTGCCAGACCTACCTAATGCTCAGCAGATTTCTCCACCAAATCCCCCAATCTGTGATAAGTGACGACACAACACCTGTTGCGAATATCCCTTGCATCCCATCCAAAAACTTTCTGATCAGGTCTTCCTCTGGAATCCAACCTCCAGAAAATCTGCGGAGCTGGTTAAACTTCCGCTCATACTCCTTGACAGACATCTCACCCTGGCTTACATGCTCGGAAGCACTATTTTGCCTATCCATAGCTTCCTTTGGAAAGTATTTCCTATCAAACTCCTTGATGAAATTGCAAAGGTAAGTCTCCTTGGGCCAAAGTGACTTAATCATATCCCCCCTCCCACCATACAAGAGCATCTCAACGCAAATACTGCATAGTCAATCTGAGCGCCAACTCTGGTTGACACTCAATAATCTCCAATTTCCTCTTCAGGTAGCTTCCAATCATGTGCATCTATAGCATTCACTGTCCCACTAAAATACTCCATATCCATGTTTCTCATCTGACATGTCAGCATGTAGAACCTCTCATCATAACCCACGTAAATCTGAGGCTGCCGTGGTGGTGGCTGTAGATCGTGAACACCCTGAGCAAACTGGTGGGTTGGGAACATGCTGATCATGAATCCGTTGAGCTTGCTGAGCCTGAACTGGTGGTATCTGCTGGACCTGAATCTGCGGACCCTCCTGCATCTGAAACTGAGGACCCTGCTACATCTGAACCTGAGGACCCTGCTGGACTGCAGCCATATGACGGGAAACCTTTTGTGCAGCCACTCGGCCAGCCTCTTGGGCGGCTTGCCTTGCTGCCTCATGAGCAATCTGTTGAACCACCTCCTGAACCATCTGCCTCATAGCCTCCTGATAAATCCGTGAAGCAGCTGGCTGTGGAACCGCGGGCTGCTCATGCTCATGCTCAGCTCCTGTCTCTCTAGCATCTCTGGCGATTTGGGTGCGGTTGGCTCTTCTCTGTGGCGGCATCTGAAAAGAAGACAAATCTGTTAATTTCTGCTGAAAACTTAAAGGAGTAATATCAGACGGATATGTGCTACTGGGTTTTATTATTAAAATCATTTAAACCCGATTAAAAAAACTGAGTCCCAACAAATCGCCATCCCAGGTCGGAGGCGGGGCGGAACCCCGCTCTAATACCAAAAGTTGTAAGACCCCGTTTTCCATAAAATAATACCAAATAAAATACTAATTAATAAGCTCCAAATTCTCCATATATAAATACACAAAGGTCCATATCCATGATGAACATCCAGCAGATAACATAAACATATGAAATTCTGAAATACGCAATAACAAAAACGATAGATATAAAGCTCTAAGGTCCAAAAGCCCAAATAGCACCAAGAAGCCCAAGTACGATATAATCACTCCATGCTCAGCGGTCTAACCTGAAGGGGAAAGAAAGAGGGGTGAGTAATAAGGGAGTCACTCAGTGACCCAAAGTCCATAGACCCAAACATAGCACTCTTAATAAATATAATTTAATCCTAACATGTAGCAAACACGGTACCTAAATTACCCAGAGAACAAATAATGTTCTAGCGAGGTGCACTCCCACTGCCCACTAACAGGCCAAAAGTCATCGCCGAGAAAGTACCTGGTACCACACGCCCGTAGACGAGAAGCCTTGGCACAACATGTCAACTAAGTTGTGTCGCAGCATCTCCACACCAAATCTACTGTTAACCGGTCGACCTACAGAATTACGTCTCTGTAGTCGGTTAATATCCTATCACCACAATACTCGATATATATTGTATAGAATATCAATCATAAATGAAATAAGCAATGTTGAACCATATAGCACCCTATATCCGGTTTAAGCACAAAACCTAATACTATAACAAGAAGACTCTAGACAGACTCAATTTCACAGAGACGGAACATATTAGAACTAAACTATATTTATTCAAGGTCCTAAGCCATGTACGAGAAATTACAAGAATAGCTCTCATTTTAGCAATGTGGAAAAGTGGTTTCTATGGTCACCGGCAGCGACAGAGGCTTACCAGAAAGTTCGCCGGGGGCGACGACGGAGATGTATCAGAGGATGGTGGTGGCGGAGACGATTCCGGCGGCAATGCGTGGACGACACGATCGCGGACGTCAAACTTGCCGGGGCGCGTGCGGGTTCGTCTCAACTCCGATTGTGGTGTGGTTGGCGGCTACGGCTTCGTATCAATGAGATGAACACTTTGACGGCCTTTTATGCACTAAATTCCCAACGGTTAACAAGTTATGGTCGATTAACTAAACGGACTCGAAACTGAACTTAATGCATGTAATTTTTTTGGTGGTTACCTACGGTTAACGGTGGTGGAGAGCTCGACACGGTCGCGGGGTGAGGCGGATCAAGTGAAGAGCTTCGGTGACTCTCTCATTGCAAAATGATCACACTCCCCTTTAGCTCTCTCTCTCTCTCTAAGAAAGAAAGTTATGGGATTGGGTATTTATAGAAAAATATTTTGGGTCATTTCGACTGGGCCTGGGCTTTGACGGATTTGAATTTGTGGACTGATTTATGAGTTTAGATCATTACATGTGATGTCACAACAAAATCAGTGGGTATATATAGAGACAATGCTTATTACTATGATATCATGACAATTCAAACAAAAAAAAACTAATTTTTAGCCTCTTTGAAATTCAGTTGAATCGATTTGCTTTCTGAGATTTTTTATAGTCAAATTATTCATGGAACTTTGAAAACTCTTGTAGACATAACTGTATTAAAAGATATCAAGGAAAATAATATTTACCACTTTTAAGTCGTCTAAATGTTTCCTGCTTTTCTTGACCATAATGAGGTAAACATAACTGTACTTAATTTTCTTCAATTCCATTGGTGTCTTAACATTATTTTCGAAAAGAAAACTAAGTGGCGACAAGCATAAGATAGTTTTACTTTGTAAATGAAGGAATTAATTTAGGATGAGAGAAATTTTATCTCTACATTTTAACCTTTTTATCCATAAAACTTGAATTCTTTTATCCACCATTTTTTGTGAACCTAGAAAAAGTTTTTACGCATTAAAATTGGAAATCTGTACACGCGCACACGCTTGAGTTAATTGTACACGTAGACACGCATGGAAAAGGTAGGAATAATGTGGATAAGTTGCACACTCAAATAGACTTCTAAAATATGGATAATTATCTGGGCCGGTTACCTAAAATCGTATAACTAAACTTTACTTGGGAAAAACCACGGTTCATTATGGACGAATGGGATAAATGTGTGGTCGATCTGGAAATAATTTTTTGAGATGAATAAACATTTTTGGGTAATTGTAGGAGGTGAATTTCACCCTCTATAAAGTCCGTGAAGTACTTGGCTTGGCCCATCAAGGAGCTATCCGATCAGCTTGGCTCGACACTAATAGCGGTCGGCTGTTCTGTAACTTTTAGCCGAGAAAGGCTATTTCCAGTCGACTTGTTGGGACGACCAGGAATGGGCAGCTTAGAGACTCATTTCCTCGGCTTGGACACTCGGCCCGATGAGTAAAAAGCCCAACAAGAACTGGTGCAATTAGGGCATAATCAAATAGTTATAAAAAGCGGCAAGATGACCCACTTAGGGGGTAGAATTTTTTCTAGAGAGCACTAGTCAATATAAATAAAACACCTTTGTCACAAACCCACCGACGAGTTTCAGTCTTTCCGTCTAAAACTCGGTTCAAACAATTGGCGCCCACCGTGGGGCTAGCTCTCAAGCAAACTGTTCGAATGACTCACCCAAGTTCCACCTCCGGGAACGAGCCCGAGTCCACTCTCGACACCACGCCACAACCATCAACGGAGTTCATGGACACCATTATGGCGCGTCTCGCGCAACAAGAAGAAATTCAAAAAGCTACCAACGCGCAACTGTCCGCCTTAGTAGCCGCTCTCGCCCTCCCCTCCGGCGTACCCTGTAATCCCCCGACGATACATCGTCATCTATTCCACACAAACCCAGTGACCGGAGTCCAAGAGCATAACCCTGACGTTTCCAACTCCTTACTCGCGAACGAGATTCAGAACCAAGGAGGGTCAGACCTAGCCACTGTTCGCGAAATCGCAGCCCTTAAACTATCCCTCTCCGAAATAAGCTCGAAGATCCATCACGTTACGAGCTCTGCTCCTCAAATTGACTGGGTCCTCGCCATGATATCCTGTAAACCGTTCTCTCACCGCATTAGCGACGTGCGACTTCGCTCTACAGAAAAGTTCTGCCGACCTTCTTACTCCGGCGAGTTGGACCCTACGGATCACATGACGGCTTTCAATATAGCAATGGGAAAGGCAAACTTTTCCGACGAAGAAGAAGAAGCCGGGTTTTGTCAACTGTTTGGTGAGAGCCTTACCGGGCCGGCACTGACATGGTCCTCACACGTTCCAAAAAACTCCGTCGACTGCTTTCGTGACCTTTCGGCGGCTTTCTTAAAACATTACCTAACGTTTACTCGATAAGGAGCGAACGCTTCCGACTTGTGGCAAATGTCTCAATCTTCGACTCAAAGCCTGTATGACTTCATGGAGAAATTCAAAGAAGTCTTTTCAACCGTTAACATACCCGATAATATCGCCGTCGATGCTCTGACGAATACCTTATGGGTCCACTCAAAAATTCGCGATGCCTTATATCGACACCCGACAACCTCCCTCAAAGACGCCATCGCTCGGTCCAATAATTTCATTCGTATGGAGGAAGACACTCGAGCGATCCTTAGCAAGAAGAACACATCAAAGCAAGCACCATAAAAAATAGTTGACGCGCGGCAAGAGCCGCGCCAACATGCGTCTTCCGAGAGAAATGACCGTAAAAAAGACTTCGTATACGTAGTCGACGAGCATAACCTACCATCCTGTACCGTTGTCGTCCGAGAAAAAGGTTGGAATCACTGGGAAAGAGAACCGGACAGTAAATCTCAAGCCCCTTCGCGTCTTCCAATCCGGTTGACCTAACCAAATACTGCGAGAGCGAAAAAACCAGGGGTCATGATACCAAAGAATGCAAGCTGCTCCATGAAGGGCTGCTCGCATCCTTCAGGAATGGAAACACAAAGATCGAGCCGCCGAAACAGAGGCCCAAGAACAATAAAAGTTGCAGCAAAACTAAGTAGATGAAGGCTCGGCGACCTCATGGCAAAACCTCGCAAGGTGACCCCCACAATAAGGGGAACGCGATCCCACCTATCGAACGAGAAAAAGTTGACACCTCAGCCGACGCGGAGCAACCGAGAAACCGCAGGCGCGTTGAAGTAAGTTTCGCCCGACCGGACGACTCATCCGACGATAATACATCACTCCAGGGCAACAATCTACGAACATGATTGACACGACAAACAACAATACATTGCCAAAGCAACATCTACGTCTTCAGTTAAAGCGCATGTCGGCTATCGATGAAGATCCTCCAGGCAAAATTTCAGATCTCCGGACGCTCCTCAACGCGTCAAGCGCCAAGCAGCTCATTCTCGCACCCATATCCTCTGACACACAAGCGCAGTCCCTCACCACATACCTGCGCGACAAGCTTAATGCCAACAAGGACGACCTCCGTTCGAGCCTTAACCGACGGAAGAATGGCGAGTTACGAGAAAAAAATCCAAAGATGGCACGAAGGTAATCGAAAGCTGTATGAAAAGGGCCGAAGATGCGCCTTAACCATCCTCTCTCCAAACCTAGTACTCACGAATCATGACCCAAAAATTCACTGAGATCGTCCCGAACATCAGTAAACTAAGGGGGGGGGGGACTTACTGTAGGAGGTGGATTTCACCCTCTATAAGGCCTGTGAAGTACTTGTCTTGGCCCATCAAGGAGCTATCCGATCAGCTCGGCTCGACACTAAAAGCCGTCGGCTCGGCTGTTGTGTACTTTTAACCGAGAAAGGCTATTTCCAGTCGACTTGCTGGGACGACCAGGAATGGGCGGCTTAGAGACTCATTTCCTCGGCTTGGACACTCGGCCCGACGAGTAAAAAGCCTAACAAGAACTGGTGCAATTAGGGCATCGTCAAATAGTTATAAAAGGAGGCAAGATGGCCGACTTAGGGGGCAAAGTTTTTTCTAGAGAGCAATAGTCACTTTCTCTTGTAACAGATACATCTTCAATATAAATAAAACACCTTTGTGACAAACCCACTGACGAGTTTCAGTCTTTCCGTCTAAAACTCGGTTCAAACATGAATTATCGATTAAAAGAGAAACTCAAGTTAGTCTTCATCGGAGGATTAATTTCCCTTTTTGAAATGAGTCCACAAATGTGGAAAACGAAAATTGTGTCCACCAATTGTGGACGCAAGAGTTTTGTAGATGCTAAGGAGAAAGGAAAAAGAGGTGGCTAACGCCTGTAGAATCAGTGAACGTAAGAGACAATTTTATCTGTACACCACAACATTTATGTTAGGATTTAACCCTTTGCTTAGTGCTTAAATTTAGATTGAAATCTGATAACAAAACTTGTCTTTATTCACTCAAAAGAAAAGTGTTTCTCAAGAACAACAATAGAGATTAACAAGATAATAATCAAAGCAAAAACACCCCTTTTTGTTGCTAATAAAACTTAATCTCTATCTCTCTTGCTCGTTCTCGTTTTGATGATAAATAACCACGGTCACCTCCTCTATTTATAATACTCTGATCTTAAGAGTTTTCCTATTCCCATTTGTCTTTCCAAAAGACATAACCGACATTAACCAACGAATAAGAAATAACTAAACGTTTGTTTCTTGTGTACATGATTTTCTGGGCTGGAGTTTGGGCTTCAAAGGAATTTGGCTAAAGTTAGTTGGGCCCATATTCAAACGATCTCCACCTTATGGCCCAACTATATCTTTTTCCCATTTCTTCTTCTTTCTTGTTGGAGACATTGGAGATCACGAGCATTCTCTTTGACTCTCAGTGATAACTATATCAACGTTGCCGTGCTATCTTTCGTGAGCTATAGCATCTCAACACCAGATCTCTCTATCTCCATAGTTTCAAGATCCCTGTCGAGTTTCTCTTCCGGCAAGCCTACGGCGACGCTTCCGTAACCGTTTAACACTCGACCACGAGCAGAACGGTACCAACGGACTGAGCTCTGGAACCTCCACCAGCTTCTCACCGTCTCTATCGAGCCTATGTCGTCATGATCTGGTCAAAAAAAAAAATTCTACTCCAACTTTCCGAAGTCCTATGTTCCTCCGATTCAACCCATCAACTCCGATCACTCATCCATGGACTCTAGTGTGTTTTGTTCGTCCATCAGACCAGACAATTCACCTAATATCACCTATCAAACTACCCTTGTTTGACCTTATGGTGAAATTAATTGATCTTATACCTTCTCCGTCGTCTCCAAGACTCAGGTAGCTCGTACGCAGCTACTATCCTCATGTCTTCTCCGCAACGGTTCCCATCAACAACCACCACTTATGATCTTAGAGGCACCAGCTATGACGATCAACGGTGCTCCTCCTTATTGGAACTAGACGACGACGTCAAGCGCCACTGATGATTTCCCAATAGTATTTCTCTTTCATCTTTGCTCAGTGACTAACAATGGACCTTTTATCGTCAACATCCTGGTCTCTAGGGTGCGCAGATACAAATCAGATACGACCACACACTTCATGTCCTTGAGTGAATTTCAATATCCCATTAAACGTCTTTTACGCCGAAGATTGCGACTCCTCAGTGTATTTAAGTTTTCGTGTTGGTCAAAAAGAAAGTTTTCTCTAATTATCTTACCAAAGTTACTGCAGTTTCCCCGGTAAGTTCCTATATCGCTTTCTTATTTTTCTGATGTTGAGTTGTTGATGGTTTATAACATTAGAAGATTCCGACCCTTAAACCATTTTCCAATTCTTTGATAGTGACTCCTTAGATAGGTAAGCTTCTTTGGTGTACTGATGCCCTCCTCAAATGCTTTGAACGGAACCGTCTGCCTTTAGTTTATTGGATAGGAACCATTCACTTCCTAAGCTGTTTAAGATGATCCCTCCTATTAAGTTATTCCTCTGGCTTCTTCAAACTATAGATACTCGTCTCCCTTCAGCTACTTGAGCTGTTTAAGACGTTCTCTTAGGTAGTCCCTTACTTTAAATTTCCTTTCATCCGATCGTTTAGTACCTTTGAGTGATTTTCTTGTGTTTTAGCTGCTCCACCTCGAGCCAAAGCCTTTGCCTCGCATCTATGCTCACAGGTAACTGTTTAAACTCTCCCCCTCCTTGAGTTTTCCATCATCAATATAAACCTGAAACTGACTTGTTTCTCCTCCTCTGTCTCTGCGAGCTTGAGACAGCGTTGATAATGGAGTTACCTGGAGCGTCTTCCTTCTTAAGCGGAATCACAGCAAACCTGAAGCTCATGTCCTAGTACTGCTTCTCTTTGTAATTCTTCTTTATTATTGGTATGGATCTTAGATAGTGTTACATCTCCTTTAACGCTATCTCCAAAGATTCTCTCTCCCATTATGTTGGAAACTTTTCCTACGGGTTCAATTTCTGGTTCTCCGTTCAAATTTTCCTCTCGTACAACATTGCTTGAACACTTGCGTTCCTTGCTTTCCAAGTGATCGTTATGCAAAAGTTTTGTCCCAGACTTTTCATCGCTCACCTTAGACTCAATTTCTTCTGTTTTTCCTTTTGAAGATGGGTCTGTACCTTGAGCTAATGAATCCATAGTCTTGAAACCATAGGCAGTAGGGCCTTGAACCAGATTCTTGTGAAAAGTCACTTTCTTTGACTTCTTCCGTGTAAATTCTTTCTCATCTCTAGAAGCATCTACTTCATGTTTTGCAACTTTTCCTTTAAGATAATACACCCCATCTTTATAATTTCCAAAAATTACTTTCTTGTTATCTTTGTAGAAGTGCACCATGAAATTGCTTCCTTTATACTTGCAACCTGATTTTTCTAACATCCCATAGGAAATTAGATTTCTACTCAATTCTGGTATGTATCTAACACCCGTGAGTATCACTTCAGAGCCATCTAAATTCTGAATCTTTATTTTCCCAATTCCTTTGATTTCACATTTAGTGTTATTTGCCATTAACAATGGTCCACCATTAACCTCCTTGAAATCAAACATAACTTCCTTGTTTGACGTACTGTGATAAGAACATCCAGAATCCATGATCCATTCTTCCTTAATGTCTTGCACACTAGCTGTTAACACTAACGGTTGCTTCGGCTCTGTCGCAATGTTTGCAGACTCTCTATGTCTCCTTTCAGGACATTCTCTTTTCCAATGTCCTTCTTCTCCACAAATAAAACAACTTATTTTGTTTTTATCAAACCTTTGCCTTGACTTGGATCTGCCCCTGCCATTAGATTTTCCTCTCCATGGATTTGGTTTTCCTTCATAACCCCTTTTCTCTGATCTTCCCCTTGACTCCACATATAAACCATCTGCGTCAGACCTGGATTTATTCAGCAATCCATTTTCCTTTAACTCCACTTCTTTGGAGTATGCTGAATTAATCACGTCATTCATGGTAAGAGTTTCTTTTGCAGTCCCGTACTTGAGCGTGTCAACTAGTGAATCAAATTGTTGGGGCAAGCTAGATAGAACTTGAATTGCCTGGTCTTCATCGCTGATGTTGATGTTTAGACTTGCAAGATCTGAAACTAGCTTGAGAAAAGTATCTAAGTTTTCCTCGATGCTCTTGTGATCTTCCATCTTGAAGCTTGCAAACCTCTGCTTCATATAGATCCTATTTGGAAGTGTCTTCGTCTGGTAATCTCTTTCCAAGGCCTTCCAAACTCCTAACGCAGTTGTTTCTTTCATCACCTTACGCAGAACCAAATTTCCTAGGCTCATGCATATTAGATTCTTTGCCTTCTTGTCCTTCAGCGAATCTGCTTTAATTTCTGATAGTTTTTCGTCTTTCTCACCTTCTTCAGAAGACATGACTGAAACTTCCTGAATAGTAGAATCTAACCCTAGAAGCTCCAACTGCATTAGCATCTTATACTTCCATAAGCTAAAGTCGCCTTTTCCATCAAACCTCTCAACCTCAAACTTTCCCGATATCGATTCCATATCTTCTCCTAGCACTTGCAATCAAAACCTGGATTGCTCTGATACCACTTGTTAGGATTTAACCCTTTGCTTAGTGCTTAAATTTAGATTGAAATCTGATAACAAAACTTGTCTTTATTCACTCAAAAGAAAAGTGTTTCTCAAGAACAACAATAGAGATTAACAAGATAATAATCAAAGCAAAAACACCCCTTTTTGTTGCTAATAAAACTTAATCTCTATCTCTCTTGCTCGTTCTCGTTCTCGTTTTGATGATAAATAACCACGGTCACCTCCTCTATTTATAATACTCTGATCTTAAGAGTTTTCCTATTCCCATTTGTCTTTCCAAAAGACATAACCGACATTAACCAACGAATAAGAAATAACTAAACGTTTGTTTCTTGTGTACAGGATTTTCTGGGCTGGAGTTTGGGCTTCAAAGGAATTTGGCTAAAGTTAGTTGGGCCCATATTCAAACAATTTATTACATTGTAGTTATAGTGTAAGTTCATTTATCAACAATGGTTTTCGTAGATCCTACATTTTGTTAAAAGTATGTTATTTTATTTTTGGCTGTTTGTTAAATGTATTTTTTGGCATACATTGTAGGTGAGGATGATTCATACATCGTGGTTATGGCGGGACGGTGGATAAATATTACGATGGTGATTGAAATATCAAGATTGACAATGATATGATGGGCATGACACTAAATGTTAATGCTGATAACTTGTGTTGATATGTTGAAAGATAGAATTATTGAGGATTATATTCTGGTTATAGGCTCCGTTTTCGTAGAAATGTCCTATTGGGAAGATGATGGTGTATCTGTTGTGAAAGAGGAAGGAGCTGCGTCAGTTAAGATTTCAAAAAAACAACAATGATATACCATGGTTTTTACCATTTTAGACTATGGTATATATCCTTTTTAAAGTATATTATATGTGTTTGAAGTTTGTGGTGGAGTATTTTAGGTTTAGGTACATTTTGGAGATCTTTGGTGATTATGGAATTATTTGAGGAGTAGAACTGTGCAGATGCGTCGTAAATTTAGCTATGGATTCAGACCTTCCCACGGTACGATTGAGCTCATATTTGGAAACAAAATATATCATTGAGTTATCTTCTAATTCAACAGGGTTCAGGTCAATCAGAATCCAAGATCAAAAGCGATGCTTGTAATTTACTGAAGAGTGGCCCATCTGAATCACGACGGAAATATGTCGAGAATTCAAGAGATCCCAGCGACACCACCTTGGGTGACGATTGACACTCCTTCAAATAAGCAAACCAACATATTTTAGTGAAGTTTTTGAATTGGAACTTTGCCCCAAAGTTTCCCATAGTTACAAAGACCCCATGATATGACCTAACCCTACATATCTGTTATCTAAGCCATTGTTGACGGCTACGCTTTCTTTTATTCTTACATTAAGGGTTGAAGAGAAGAGGGGAAATCCTTCAGAGTTCTCTTAGAACTGCTTTGGTTTTGTCGTTGATTTCTTCATCTATTATTTATTGAGACTATGATTTGTGTTATTGCTTTCATGTATGAGTAATCATCTTGTTATGTTTTGCTTAAGGTAAACTGATAGTCACAGGATTGATAGGGTTATACATAGATTTTTACACTAAGGTGGCTTGTAATACTCGGATCTAGAGTAGCTGGAGTAGCATGAGAGTGTGACTGATTATTTGAACCCAAAATCATAGGAAAATGGAGAGGCACGAGATGTTAATCGATTAACAGAACCCGAACCTTGATGGATAAGATACCTAGGCGCATATGAGAGTTAGAATTTTAGGGTTTAGAAATATAATTAGTAATTGCATGCAAGAGCTATATTACTTGCTTATTACATTCGATTTTCTAGAATTGAAGCTAATTACACCCTTGGCATTATTGATTGTAGTTTTCAATCGCGGGATTACTGCTTTCTTCGTATAACTTACAACGATACTACCTATTTACTGTTTTGTATTGTTTGCCTAGCTTTATCGAAAAATCAAGTATATTTTGTGAAATATAGATTCTATGTGGATTCAATGCTCAAGTACTATACTAAACCTTTTATTTGAGAGAGTAACTTGAAGGTTAATTTAAGCATATCAAATTTGGCGCTATTGCCTTGGACTCTGATACCATTAGACTAGGTGTAAGATTTCGTCTAGCTTTTTCGTTTTAGTTTACTAATTTTCTTTTCTTTTGTTTTTGGTACATACATCTGAGTACCATACCCAACAAGGGAAAATAGCTCTTGCACTTCTCAAAACAGAAGCTAGCTGAGTTAGAATGAACAATATGTAAGTCTTAGAGACGAGTGTCGAGCGAGACCCTCTGAAGGGCCCCAACCCGGCTGCCTAAGCCGTGGTCGATGTCCTTCGTCGTTATGACCACGTACTGGCCGAACCTCTCATTTTTTTGCCCTTATATATAATTTTTTCTTTAAGGCGAGGGCTATCTTAGACCTTATCTTACGACCAACTTAGTCATTTCCTAGGTTAGGTTATTTCTAACAATCCGCAGCAGAATATTCTCTATAACCCATCTGCAACTTGTCCGGTCCAATTGTCTATGCCTTGGTCAGTTATCTTACCACCATTCAGATTATAGAACAATCCTTGGAACGGTTCCAGTGACACTGATCCGAGGTTCCATTTCCCTAAACCCTGCTACCAGCATCCTAGCAAGATACTAATATATCCAAATAATTGTTCGGTCATACCTTTGCCACATCCACAGAGCTTGTTAGCTCATCGGTTCAGCTGATCCAACTAACTGAGGTAGTACATCCAGCTGATACACTTGATAGGAGCTGAGACCGAGCTGATCCCAGCTTATTGAGCTAGTACATCCAGCTCATCGAGCTGGTACACTTGAGCTGAGCTAACACCGAGTTGTTCCCAGATGCCATGTACTCTTACCAGCTCTTTTACACTTCGACCAGCTGCCTTGAACTCTTTTTCACTTTCTTATACATACAGGAACCCTTATCTTTGGTAATTATTCATTCAACCAACCATCCCCACTGACCAAGTAACCATTGAGAAGTCTTCACTTACTAAAGACATGCATCGGGCCTCTTCTTGACTCATGCACTTTCCTATCTCCCATTGTCATATAGGATATGGTACCAAGTCCATCTTCTGGACTAACAATGCTTATCAGATCCTAAGTCAATCAACCAACCACCCCACATAGCTTGGATCTGATGAGACTTCCCTCCTACTTGACCGGCCATGGAAATAACATTCCCACAAACCTGATCAGCCTTGTCTTCCAAGCCGATGTATCATTAATCAAGTTAGATCTGACCTTTTGATCCATAATCCTTGTATCAGTTCGTCCATAGTCAGTATGGTCAGATAACACACGGCCTTCCTTAAATAAATACGCCTAGACTCAATACATATGGTTCCTGACACATAGTACTGGCCATACTCTTGTTTTGCATTGCTGCAAGTCGCATCCTCTCAAGATATTCATGACTCTTGGCTGGGACACTCATAATACCATTCAATCCAAGTCCAGAATATGGTTGATAGTGTGAGGCATCATCAGCCCTTATAAGTCATGCGGCCATTACGCCCATCTTGCATCAGTTTCCATATACTCGGGTACATATCATTGATAACTACTTTGGTGAAAGGTCACGACCCTTCACCTTTGGACCTTGATTGTGGTCACTCATAGCCATCCATAGATCACACTCTGATGGTCAGGATGTGATCAACACAACAAAGTTCCCATGACTCTCCCCTTAGGGTATTGTCGATGCATTGCATCCGTCCAACAAACAATATGGACGATTATACCAACCATGATCCGGCCCCTTTC